>JAOBSW010000243.1:0-46352 GCA_026214975.1 Gentiana macrophylla
AAAACACAAATTAGAAATCGTTAATATGATGAAACATGAATTCGAACTCGTTACCAAAGATAAAACACAAATTTCTACTCATTATAAAGGGAAAACACCAATTTCTGGCGATGTCAACTCGTTATCTGGGAAAATACCTTTTTTCTGCATGGACAAATCGTTACCAGAGCAAAACACAAATTTGAACTCGTGAATAAGAAGAATACAAGAATTCGAACTCGTTACCAAAGTAAAAACTCAAACCTCTACTCGTTATAAAGGGAAAACACAAATTTCCGGCAATGTCAACTCGTTATCAGGGAAAAATCCTTTTTTCCAGCAAGGACAACTCGTTACCATTTAAAAAACAAATTTGAACTCGTTAATATGATGAAAACATGAATTTGAACTCGTTACCAAAGATAAAACACAAATTTCTACTCATTATAAAGGGAAAACACCAATTTCCGGCGATGTCAACTCGTTATCAGGGAAAAAACCTTTTTTCTACATGGACAAATCGTTACCAGAGCAAAACACAAATTTGAACTCGTTAATAAGAAGAAACATGAATTCGAACTCGTTACCAAAGTAAAAACTCAAACCTCTACTCGTAATAAAGGGAAAACACAAATTTCCGGCAATGTCAACACGTTATCAGGGAAAAATCCTTTTTTCCAGCAAGGATAACTCGTTACCATATAAAAACACAAATTTGAACTCGTTAATATGATGAAAACATGAATTCGAACTCGTTACCAAAGATAAAACACAAATTTCTACTCATTATAAAGGGAAACCACCAATTTCCGGCGATGTCAACTCGTTATCATGGAAAAAACCTTTTTTCTGCATGGACAAATCGTTAACAGAGTAAAACACAAATATGAACTCGTTAATAAGAAGAAAACATGAATTCGAACTCATTACCAAAGAAAAAACACATATTTCTACTCGTTATAAAGGGAAAAACACAAATTTCCGCGATGTCAACTCGTTATCGGAAAAAACCTTTTTCCAAAGCAAGGACAACTTCGCATCGAGAAAAACACTAATTTGAACTCATTAATATGATGAAAACATGAATTCGAACTCGTTACCAAAGATAAAACACAAATTTCTACTCATGATAAAGGGAAAACACCAATTTCCTGCGATGTCAACTCGTTATCAGGGAAAAAAACCTTTTTTTCTGCATGGACAAATCGTTACCAGAGCAAAACAAAAATTTGAACTCGTGAATAAGAAGAAAACAAGAATTCAAACTAGTTACCAAAGTAAAAACTCAAACCTCTACTCGTTATAACGGGAAAACACAAATTTCCGGCGATGTCAACTCGTTATCAGGGAAAAAGCCTTTTTTCCAGCAAGGACAACTCGTTACCATATAAAAACACAAATTTGAACTCGTTAATATGATGAAAACATGAATTCGAACTCGTTACCAAAGATAAAACACAAATTTCTACTCATTATAAAGGGAAAACACCAATTTCCGGCGATGTCAACTCGTTATCAGGGAAAAACCTTTTTTTCTGCATGGACAAATCGTTACCAGATTAAAACACAAATTTGAACTCGTTAATAAGAAGAAAACATTAATTCGAACTCATTACCAAAGAAAAAACACAAATTTCTACTCGTTATAAAGGGAAAAACACAAATTTCCGGCGATGTCATCTCGTTATCAGGGAAAAAACCTTTTTTCCAGCAAGGACAACTCGTTACTAGAGAAAAACACTAATTTGAACTCATTAATATGATGAAAACATGAATTCGAACTCGTTACCAAAGATAAAACACAAATTTCTACTCATTATAAAGGGAAAACACCAATTTCCTGCGATGTCAACTCGTTATCAGGGAAAAACCTTTTTTCTGCATGGACAAATCGTTACCAGAGCAAAACACAAATTTCAACACGTGAATAAGAAGAAAACAAGAATTGAACTAGTTACCAAAGTAAAACTCAAACCTCTACTCGTTATAAAGGAAAACACAAATTTCCGGCAATGTCAACTCGTTATCAGGGAAAAAGCCTTTTTTCCAGAAAGGACAACTCGTTACCATATAAAACACAAATTTGAACTCTTTAATATGATGAAAACATGAATTCGAACTCGTTACCAAAGATAAAACACAAATTTCTACTCATTATAAAGGGAAAACACCAATTTCCGCGATATCAACTCGTTATCGTGGAAAAACCTTTTTACGCATGGAAAAATCGTTACGAGTAAAACACAAATTTGAACTCGTTAATAAGAAGAAAACATGAATTCGAACTCGTTACCAAAGAAAAACACAAATTTCTACTCGTTATAAAGGGAAAAACACAAATTTCCGGCGATGTCAACTCGTTATCAGGGAAAAAGCCTTTTTTCCACCAAGGACAACTCGTTACCATACAAAAACCCTAATTTGAACTCGTTAATATGATGAAAACATGAATTCGAACTCGTTACCAAAGATAAAACACAAATTTCTACTCATTATAAAGGGAAAACACCAATTTCCGGCGATGTCAACTCGTTATCAGGGAAAAAACCTTTTTCTGCATGGACAAATCGTTACCAGAGCAAAACAAAAATTTGAACTCGTTAATAAGTAGAAAACATGAATTCGAACTCGTTACCAAAGAAAAAACACAAATTTCTACTCGTTATAAAGGGGAAAACACAAATTTCCGGCGATGTCAACTCGTTATCAGTGAAAAAGCCTTTTTTTCCAGCAAGGACAACTTGTTACCAGAGAAAAACACTAATTTGAACTCGTTAATATGATGAAAACAAGAATTCGAACTCGTTACCAAAGAAAAAACACAAATTTCTACTCGTTATAAAGGGAAAACACCAAATTCCGGCGATGTCAACTCGTTATCATGGAAAAAATCTTTTTTTCTGCATGGACAAATCGTTACCAGAGTAAAACACAAATTTGAACTCGTTAATAACAAGAAAACATGAATTCGAACTCGTTACCAAAGAAAAAACACAAATTTCTACTCGTTATAAAGGGAAAAACACAAATTTCCGGTGATGTCAACTCGTTATCAGGGAAAAAACCTTTTTTCTGCATGGACAAATCGTTACCAGAGCAAAACACAAATTTGAACTCGTGAATAAGAAGAAAACAAGAATTCGAACTCGTTACCAAAGAAAAAACACAAATTTCTACTCGTTATAAAAGGAAAAACATAAATTTCCGGCGATGTCAACTCGTTATCACGGAAAAACCTTTTTTCCACCAAGGACAACTCGTTACCAGAGAAAAACACTAATTTGTACTCGTTACTGTGATGAAAACATGAATTTCTACTCATTATAAAGGGAAAACACCAATTTCCGGCGATCTCAACTCGTTATCAGGGAAAAAACCTTTTTTCCTGCATGGACAAATCGTTACCGGAGCAAAACACAAATTTGAACTCGTTAATAAGAAGAAAACATGAATTCGAACTCGTTACCAAAGAAAAAACACAAATTTCTACTCGTTATAAAGGAAAAACACAAATTTCCGGCGATGTCAACTCGTTATCAGGGAAAAAGCCTTTTTCCAGCAAGGACAACTCGTTACCAGAGAAAAACATTAATTTGAACTCGTTAATATGATGAAAACATGAATTCGAACTCGTTACCAAAGAAAAAACACAAATTTCTACTCGTTATAAAGGGAAAACACCAATTTCCGGCGATATCAACTCGTTATCATGGAAAAAACCTTTTTTCTGCATAGAGAAATCGTTACTGTTAGTAATACCATCCGCAACGGAAGCGATTTAAGTATCTAGATCTATATAATACACGTAATAAAACAACTAGATCTATTCTACAAGGGGATGTAGATCATACCTCTTGAATCTCAAAATTCAAGTTGAAGAACTGCAAAAGGATGAATGTGAAGGTGTGAAGAGCACCACAGTCTTCCGATCGTGTGATCCAAGCAATTCCCGGTGGAAGGTTCTCGACTCGAACCCTTCCGATATACTACCCGGAAAAAATCTCCAAGATTTCTCCTACTCTCTCCTTGGCTGAAATATTTCCTTCTCTGTACTATAGGGAGAAGTCGAAAATATGTTGTGTGTTAAGGCTTGGGAGAACTCTCTTTATATAGGAGAGTAAAACTTAGCCTCCAAGGATTTTTATTTATCAAACAAAATAAATCCTTTAATACAAGATAATTCCATAATATTCTAGAACAAATCTAGAATAATATTTATCTTTATTATTTACCATAAATATTTATCCAATAAATATTTTATGCACATGTCTTATTAATCACAAGAAAATAATTTCTTAGTCAATAATTAAGTACATGAGGCGCCAATATCAAATCCCTTAGGGTTTAATTTCGGCCAACACCATTTTGGGCCAAGTTTGTGAAAAATGTCTTTTCACATATTTAATTATTTAGTCCAACTAATTTAATAGTCCACTAAACAATTAATTCACATATCGCTTTAATAAAGTCCAACAAGAACTAAATTAATATTATTAGGATTCGACGTCCGAGAATAGCTATGCTATATTAGGAGGCACGTCGGGGACCATGGACTAATAATCAGCGGCTCCGATAAATCAAATAAATAATTATAGAATAATTATATTCGATAAATCAATCACAGGAATATGCCACCATAATCCCGTGACTGCACTCCTCCGATTAAAAGATTATATTTATCTCCTCACGAGAATAATAATAAGCGCCCATTGATATAATCATTACATATGGATTAATCCTCCATAGATTGTTCATTCTAAATCCGGAAGTTATCGTTAACCCTTGTTAGAACCTCTTATCCTTATTTACCATTAACCCCTAGTGATCAATTAATTCATACAACTCTTTGGTAGCTAATCGGTGTAATATGAACTCGCATGCGATCGATCGGTTTCTAGGATTAACAAATAAAGGAAGCTGCCTATCTACTTCCATAAATAGAAGGAATGGATTCCGTATCCGTGATAACACGGACTACTCACTCAATCCAAAGATACAATGCCATGATGGGGTAATTCGGACCACAGACTCGGTGTAATCTTAACCGTCAAGTCAAACTTCATACCGATTCAAGCGGTTGATCGTGATCACCTCGAGGATTAAGATATATCCATAAATATGATCATCCATTGATTCGATAAGACTTTCGATTACGGAATTATATCATGAACTCTAATCAAATCGGTCCAAATACTATATGATATATCTATCATATATAAATGCCCCATTAGGTTCTCTTAACCGAAAGTCCGGATAAGACAATCACACCTATTGTGTTCTGGGCGCATTAATAGCACGTTAAAGGAGAGACCCGATACTCTCGATTAACTTCACTACGGGCTAATTATATTTTAAGTACATCTTCACTAACTCAATCCTCCTGTGTATATACCATACATTGAGTGAAGGATGCAAGTTCTTAGATCTAAACGAGTTAGATCTACGCGCAGCGGATGGATCACGATTTACATATCATAAAACATAATCAAAGGATTTAACAACTACAAGGGGGTTGAGATCATGTTACCAATATTAGGAAGAGAAGCCAAGATCTTCCGATGTGTTCTCCAAACGGCGGTTGGTGGACACCCTTGTTACACGAGCCTCCTTGATATGCAACCAGAAAAATCCCGAAGATTTTTCCAACTCGAACCCTAAGAATAGAGGCCGAAATTTTTCGGCCAATTTCTCTCGGTGAATAGTGACGTGAATAGTACCTTGCCATCAGACTTGGGAGAACTCTCTTTATATAGGAGAGTAATCAATGTCCTCCAAGGATTAAATAATTAAGTGATAATTATCACATTAATCCTTTTCCAAATAAAAGATAAATAAAATGATTATCCCAAACAAATTAAGATAAATCATATTATTATCTATTATTCCATGAATTATCATTTAACAAATAAAAGATAAATCACATGTTAAATAATTATCCAAGAAAACTAATTTCTCTCTAATTATTAGGACATTAATGGCGCCACATATTGGGTCAAAAAAGCCCACATAAAATGTCTTTTATGTGTATTATATTATTTAGCCCAACTAAATAATATCCATGCATATCAATTAATTAGTGACCAATTAATTATCACTGAGGCCCAAATAACAAGATTATTGTCCGAATTACAGAAGCCACACCGGGGACCATGGACCTATAACCAGTAGCTCCAATAATCAATTATTCATCGAACATAATAAGTACATTAATTATTAATTCCGGGATTACGCCACCATAAACCCAAAACTGAACTCTACCGATTATAGATGTATACTTATACTCAACCCATAGAGTGAATAGCGTCCATTGATATAATCACTACATCTGATTAACCCTCCATAGACTGTCCATTACGAGAGGAAGTCTCGTGAACCCGACTCGAGAATATCTTATCCTTATTTACCATCAACCCCTAATGATCAATTAGTGCACATATCGACTAGTAGCTAATTAGTCAAATGTGAACTCGGCCGATCGATCACTTTCTTAAGGCTAACAAATAAGGGATTGTCTCTCTACTTCCCTTGAGGAAGGAATGAATTCCATGTCTGTGAAAATCAGAACTACTCACTCATCGGAGATAGTGCCAATGAGAAGTGGCTTGGAACACATATTAAAGTGAACCGTAACTAACACATCAAACACTACCCGGGACAAGCAAAGACTGTGATCACCTCGGGATTAAGGTTGATCCATATATGATCATCTAATGATTTAATAAGATTCCTCGATTACGGAATTATACCGATCTGATTAAATCGGTCCGATCCTATATGAATGCCATCATATATAAATGCCCCACGTAGGTACCCTCTACCGACAGTCCGGATAAGACTATCACACCCTAAGGTGTTCAGGTGCATTATTGGTGTTTTAATCAAGAGACCCTAAACTATGATTAAGTTCACCACGGACTAACAGTTTAAGTATATCACCACTAACTCAATCCTCACGTGTTATCCATACACTGAGTTAAGTGGTTACATATAGATATACTTAGGGTTTGCAGCAGTGTATTATTTACAAGCACAAAGCAAGTAATAAGGTGAGAAAAAATCCGTCATCCATTGTTAAAAACATTTACACAAATTGTCTTTCGGGCACTACACCTAACAATCTCCCACTTGCACGAAATGACAAGCAACGATTGTTTTTAAAGCACACCCTTTCTCATCTTATTCACAACACTCTCCCACTTGCTCTAAAAGCAGTTGAGATATATCCCTCAATGCCGTACCCTCCAAGCACTCGACTTGGTACATCGATCGATTAGGTTGTCGGCTCAAAGCGATCTTTAGGATCGAAGCGTCGCCGGTCCATCTAATCAAAGGTACTCTCTCTCAATATGCTTTTGACTTAGCATAATCGAGAAGATCCTTCTAAGCTATCTCTTCTTGTTTTCACAATGAAGTGATATACGCTTATCGAGACTGGAATTACTCCCGAGAACAAAAGGAAATTCTAAGCACTAAACACCGAGCCCGAGGTCGACTTAATGATCATCCTCAATCTGACTACATGTCAGAATCAGTGTAGTCAACCATATTCAAGTTTGCACCTGAATATACAAGCATATGATTCCTCTTTCTCTAAAGATACTTGAGGACGTACTAAACCACTACTAATTGCTCGAATCCAAGATTCATTACTATTGACTTGTGATAACCTGACTTGCCATTATCCAAGAGAGACTCTATCCCATTTTCTCTTTATCCGAAGATTTAGAAAATCATTCCTGAGATGTAGGGTAGGACTATTCTCGATGAATTTTGCATACGTATATGCATGATCATCTTATCCAATAAGATAGGTGGGATAGCCAATGACTCATTCTCGTGAATTTGACCGAATCAGATTCTTAGAATATAGTCCAATTCTCTCATCCAGAGAATCTTGGCCTGTCGATTTCGACTTGATAGATAGCACACACATGTTGTTTCCAACCGTTTTAGTGTTATCATTTATGAACACTAATACTACTACTACATTACCAATATTGATATCCAGTCTACGAAAAAACTTATCAATGTTTTGGTCAAGTCCACATATTTTAAAACATGTGACTTTTAAATGACCGAGAGGTTCTCTTAAATCCACAAAGGATATAAGCCATGGCAGGCCTCCTACCAAAATGTTCTTTCTGAATGAATTAAGATATCGTTAGTCTCGCAAAAAAGGTCTTGGGAATCACCCCTATCTTACGCTTTGTAACGAATCCGTCATTCATTCTTAGCTAAAACCCTACATTACGAATGAATTCAGATTCCGTTGTTCGGCAAGAAAGTCTCAGGGAATCACCCTATTTTTACGCTTTCTAACGAAATCTAGCAAGACTGAGTGGTGAGAGAGTTCAAGGTATGGTTAACTCTTTAATTTTCAGGGAATCACCCCTATACCACTCAACTTTGCGCTGAAAGTTTAAACTTTCCTATTCATTCAACTCTTTTCCGTGTAGATCCAATTGCTCCCACTTTGGGCTGAGACACTCAGGTGGTTCTACAAGAGGTGAAATGAAGCTGAGTACAATAACTCCATTCACGAGGGTTAAGGTTTTCGAACCAACCTCTATAATCAGAATCCTATACAGCCCACCAAGAGCCACAGCAGATTGTAAAGTCCACAAAACCACAATGGGTCAATGGTTAAACCATACTCCCACTGCATTCTGGGTGGATTGGCATTCTGATATAGTAGTATTTATCAGTGTAATCACCAACAACTAATGTTGGACGTGGTCTGATTAAATCAGATAGTAACTACCTAGAGTAACTGTACTCCAAGTTCTAAGGTTGTTATCTATGTATTCTTTCAGAAGGGGTGTGACAGTCCAACCGTCACTTTTCGATCTCAAGAATCTTAAAACCAACCTTCACTCGTGACATTAAGATATTTCACGAAGCGATCACAATCTGAACGTATCGCAAAATCCCGATCCTACCTTCAAGCATTAAATGCTAAATGCCTACATTTACGGATGTGGTGTGAGCGAGAATTCATTCCTTATCCATAAACTCACTAGCATCTTCTAGGTAGACTTCTCGGTTTACATAATAATGTTAACCGTTATTTTGCAACGAATTATCTTAATCGAGTTTAGCAGTGTATTGTAGCATATCAATAACTATATAGGACAAGTCTATGGTTTCTTCCTCAGTGAGAAATATTCCACTTTAGGAGGCGGGCCGAGCATCGATCCTAAGACTATGCGATAGCCTATTACAGTATGGAATACTCTATTCTCTGCTAAAATCAGAGACACCTCCTCGTATTCTTTCGATAAACCAACCAGTGTTTTGAGTAGTTATCAGACAGAATGTCACCACTCAAAATCTCCCACTAGCTTGTATCTCTCACTAGACCCCGAAGGCCATGGTGAACAAGCTATGCTACCCCTTCAAAACTATTACCCTTTCCCGATTGAAAGGAAACTTAGTCATTGTTCCTTTGAGATAGTGTTCCAAGACTGGGAGATAGGAATCACCCTTAGCCAGTCAGCAGGTCTTGTCTCTAGGATATATGCACTAATTAATAGATATTGAAAGGTCGTTTATTGTTAAGGGTCAATTTGTAGTGTTTTATAAGGATATATTTTATATCAATATTCCCCATATATGGATGTTTTTCGTAGAATTCGAGCTTATAATCGATTAATTGAGCAAATGACGTTTTGAATAGTTAAAATGCAAAATCGAGTAAATATCGTGGTTTTATTATCTATTTTGTATGGTTTTACGTTTTGCTCGGTTTTGTCATCTTTTAGGTGCACAAATGTGGAATGGAAGAGGTCTAAATGATGTCTGATTGAAGATTAAAGTGGAAAGAAAGAGATACAAGAGGATGAAGATGAAATAAAGCTTGGGAAAATCCCGAAAGCGACTCGTAATCTGACGGGCTAATCAAAAAGCGTTTTTCGAAGAAGAGTCCGAAAGTTGTAGAGTTTTCCGAGAGCTTTTTTATGACATTCGGATCATAATTTTTGGAGGTCTACAACTCAAGATATGAATTTTAGAAGTTTCATTCCTAAATCCATAATATTCAGCCGACATACAATCCTAATTGAAAAAGGAATATTTCAGCCGCAATTTATTATGCATAGCCGACATACATATCTATATAAAGCTGCAGCATGTAACCCTAATAATATCATATAATTCATATTAATTCATCCATCCGCATAACAGAGGAGTAGCAGCCGCACTTTACTGGTTCCAAGGCCGATCACCCGAGCCTTGTGCTCGGGTGATCCGGGGTTAGATTAGGATGTCTTTTTTCTCGTTTTTTCCATCGTTGATGCTTGAAGATCAACCTTTGTATCAAACTATGTGAGTTTAATCTCTTTTTAATTTATTCAATCTCAGTTTCTTTTCATGATCTTGATTTCATCTTGTATATTTTTATGATTATGATGCTATGTGTGAACTTTATCGAGAGATTGGTTTGCGATTGATAGTTACAACATACGGAAGTTGAGTAACGTTAGATCACCATAGAAAGATAGGATCTTTAATAATTAATTATGTGACAAATTAATTGGTTAATTATCTAGGTTGTTAGATTCTAAAATACGAGACTTAACCTGAATCTACACCGAGTTTTGTTTGGTAAATCGATCTCAACATTCGGAAGATGAGAGATTGATAAATTGGACTCACTAAGGAATTAGGAATCCATAGCTTGAGATTAAATTCACTAAGGAATTAGGGATTTGTATCTCGTGTAAAGGTGAAACCACAATTTGAATTAAAATCATGAGATGAACTAGGATTGAAATCACTTGGTTTGTATGATGTTTGATCCCATGTATCCCTAGTTTAGGTTTTTATTATTTGTTCTAGTTTAGATTTAGTTTACTTGTTCTATGAGTTTATTTGTTAGTTCTTCGTTTATTTGTTTTCGTTAGTAACAATTGAGAGGATTAATTAGATTAGATTCAACATCCCTTTTCCCTGAGGATCGATACCCGTACTTATCCAACTTTACTAGCAACTACCCGGTATTCGGCCGGTTAGGAGGTAGTTTTGCATGGTAGTATAGGTTTTATAAATTTTCTTTTGTTTTAATGATGCAAAATCTCCCCAACAAAAGTGGCGCCGTTGCCGGGGAATCGGTGTTTTGTTGAATCTTCTTTCGTTAATTTTTCTATTTTGTTACATTTTATTTGAATAAAAGTAGCGTTTAACAAATTGAGAGTTTTATTTTTGCCGTGTTTCGATAACCGTTGGGTTAAGAATGTGCAAAAGTTTTTACTCGATTTGTGAAACGTGAACTATATGTTTGTTTGTATCTAGTCTAACCCTCGTGCTTTAATTTGATGTGGTTTGCTCTGTGATATTTGATGTATGATCTTTTAAGAAATTAGGGTTTCTTTGTGTTTCCTGCGTTTTCTATGCAAATTCGATTGTTGGACGGCGTTGAGTAAGTGAACGCCCGTCCGATCCCCTATCATGAGATAAACGGCGCCTGGTTTGTTGGGCGCCGTCGTCCGTTCCAAAACGTATCGGCTACATTTCGTTTTCAAGAACCAGGCGGGCGCCCATATATCTAAACGCCCGTCCGGCCTGCATAAGTTTTAACCGCCCGTTTGAATTAGTTAACGCCAGTCCAGGTTCCAGATTTCTTCTCAATTTGATTTTTAATGCTTTATTTAATATGGATTTCTTTCATACGAGCTTCTGTGGCTAATTTCTTTTACGTAGATGTTCTGAGCTTGCATATTCATATCTTTCCATCTACGAATCCATGTTAAATAACTGATTAACTTTTATGTACATGATTCATCTAGGCATGTTATAGTTACTGCCGGTTCTCGTATGCTATAACTGTTCTGATTGTTATTGAGTAGCTAATGTCAGTTTCCGTATGCTACATACCGCTGTGATGAATCTTGTGAGCTTTGAGACCTATGTGCTTCCTTGTTATTTTTATAACTCATTTGGGTAATGCTTCATCGGGTTTTCGTAATGCTACCATTCCAGTCTTATGAGTTATATCTGTTTAGTATAGCTAACTGTTGGTTTTCCATAATGCTATCACCTTCAATGAGTCTTAAAGCGCGTCTACATTGCATGTAATGAACAGCACTGTCGTTTATCGTAACCTGTCATTATTTGGTAGACGTTTATTATATATATGTCATGTTGCAAATGAGTGGGCTAGTTTTCTTTCTTTTATTTTCTTTTATTTTTGCATATCATATAGATGCATATCATTCAGTTGCATGTCATCTAGCTTTTCTATTTTTCTATTTTTCTTTTATTTTTCTTGAGCGTAGTTAACTGTCGAGTTTCCGTAATACTACCTCGTTTTCTTTATTTTTAGTTTCTGCATAGGCCGTAGTCACTGTAGGGTTGTCCTCCCAACTCGCTCGGCTGAGCCTGTCCAGAATTTATTTTTATTTATTTTATTTTTAGGATTGCATATCATGTAGGCTGCATTGTAGTATATTTTCATGTAGTTGCACCTAGCCTACTGTTGTGTAATGTTCCATGTATATGTATTCCATCTTTATATGAGCTTAAATTTGAAAAATCTCTATATCTCCCTTTCCATGTGCTTTATATATGTAATCTTTTCTTTTCCCCGTAGACTTTTTTTGCTTGATCAAGTCTGCAGGATATTTTGATAGTTATTGTGCACTTTCACGATGAATTCGGTTTACTGTGATGCTCCACGATCTCACTTGAGCTATCAAACAATTTTGGTTTTACCGATTTTTCCGGAATTGCCAAACATCCAATCGACTAAGTTCTCTAATTTATTATTTCTGCACAACTTGAGGACAAGTTGCAATCTAAGTGTGGGGGAGAGGATGGTTTATATGTATCGGTTTATATGTATCTATGAGTCGTTTGCTCAATTTCTATTATATTTCTATGAAGAGTGCTTAATTTTAAAATTTTTGTTCAGTCCCAAGTGAGCAAATGCATATCTTTGTTCGATGTTTATAATCATTGATGCTGTATTCTGCATATTTAGTATGATTAGATGTTTCACCTAACACTATTTTTCACGTGCCATGGTAGATGATGAGCTATGTTTTTAAGCCATACCCATTTGATTAGAGATTTTTGATGATTATCGCATGATTCTTTGCTTCCATACGAATTTTGAAAATTTTAATAGTTTGTATTTAGAGTTAAAGTATGACATACTGTGAATATCTGAAGGTTTGAATGTGATAAGTGAAACGTAACTGATGTGTGTTTTGAAATGAAGTGAATAAGTGAAGTTGTTTTAAATTATAAATGTGTGTGTCGAAAGCTAGTCGATGATTTGAGTGAGGTAGGGTGTACCACGTATGTCCTATACCACCATGATGACTAAAAGCTCACGACAGTTAGAAAAAGCTGCCTTATGATTGGAGTAGGTAGGGGATTAGCGGGAAATGTCCTATATACGCTATGAGGGCAAAAGCTCATTTCGATGTGTGTTTAAGTGAAATAATTAAATCAACTTATGAGAATAGTGATATGAATTAAACGAAAGACTTAGTTATCGTCGATCTTATCCCAAAGTATAAACTGAAAGATATGTTGTAGGGACTATCCTCTAAGTATGTCGGAAATATTTTAAATGCTCCCTATTATTATTTTTTCGGGTTTGTATGTTTTGTGAGGTGCATGTTATAATCGTTTTTATATGTCTAATTTAAATGGGATGTAGGCTAGTTTTGCTTGAACCAATTTCAAGTGTGGATTTAGTGGAAATTTATTATGGCTATGCACACACTCACTTGGGTGAACCTCTAAACTACTTGAATATGTTTTATATTTGCATAAGTGTTTATTTGTCTCGAGTGATGGTTATGTTTTGTTTTGCTCGGGACGAGCAAAAGATAAGTGTGGGGGAGTTGTTAAGGGTCAATTTGTAGTGTTTTATAAGGATATATTTTATATCAATATTCCCATATATGGATGTTTTTAAGTAGAATTCGAGCTTATAATCGATTAATTGAGAAAATGACGTTTTGAATAGTTAAAATGCAAAATCGAGTAAATATCGTGGTTTTATTATCTATTTTGTATGGTTTTACGTTTTGCTCGGTTTTGTCATCTTTTAGGTGCACAAATGTGGAATGGAAGAGGTCTAAATGATGTTTGATTGAAGATTAAAGTGGAAAGAAAGAGATACAAGAGGATGAAGATGAAATAAAGCTTGGGAAAATCCCAAAGCGACTCGTAATCTGACGGGCTAATCAAAAGGCGTTTTTCGAAGAAGAGTCCGAAAGTTGTAGAGTTTTCCGAGAGCTTTTTATGACATTCGGATCATAATTTTTGGAGGTCTACAACTCAAGATATGAATTTTAGAAGTTTCATTCCTAAATCCATAATATTCAACCGACATACAATCCTAATTGAAAAGGAATATTTCAAACCATAATTTATTATGCATAGCCGACATACATATCTATATAAAGCTGCGACATGTAACCCTAATAATATCATATAATTCATATTAATTCATCCATCCGCATAATGAGAGTAGCGGCCGCACTTTCATCGGTTCGAGGCCGATCACCCGAGCCTTGTGCTCGGGTGATCCGGGGTTAGATTAGAATGTCTTTTTTCTCGTTTTTTCCATCGTTGATGCTTGAAGATCAACCTTTGTATCAAACTATGTGAGTTTAATCTCTTTTTAATTTATTCAATCTCAGTTTCTTTTCATGATCTTGATTTCATCTTGTATATTTTTATGATTATGATGCTATGTGTGAACTTTATCGAGAGATTGGTTTGCGATTGATAGTTACAACATACGGAAGTTGAGTAACGTTAGATCACCATAGAAAGATAGGATCTTTAATAATTAATTATGTGACAAATTAATTGGTTAATTATCTAGGTTGTTAGATTCTAAAATACGAGAGTTAACTGAATCTACACGAGTTTTGTTTGGTAAATCGATCTCAACATTCGAGAAGATGAGAGATTGATAAATTGGACTCACTAAGGAATTAGGAATCCATAGCTTGAGATTAAATTCACTAAGGAATTAGGGATTTGTATCTCGTGTAAAGGTGAAACCACAATTTGAATTAAAATCATGAGATGAACTAGGATTGAAATCACTTGGTTTGTATGATGTTTGATCCCATGTATCCTTAGTTTAGGTTTTTATTATTTGTTCTAGTTTAGATTTAGTTTACTTGTTCTATGAGTTTATTTGTTAGTTCTTCATTTATTTGTTTTCGTTAGTAACAATTGAGAGGATTAATTAGATTAGATTCAACATCCCTTTTCCCTGAGGATCGATACCCGTACTTATCCAACTTTACTAGCAACTACCCGGTATTCGGCCGGTTAGGAGGTAGTTTTGCATGGTAGTATAGGTTTTATAAATTTTCTTTTGTTTTAATGATGCAAAATCTCCCCAACATTTATCTTAATACGGAAACCTTTTACCTTTAATAGTTTTAGATGTGTTACACATACTTATTCAGCTGTTCTAAGTGGTTCTGACTTTATCAAACAAAAGTCCGAGTCTCGGATTCGTACTACAAATGTCATATTCACTTTCTATGAGGCAACAATATATCGAGTTGAAAGTGAATCCAATTGTTTCAACGAATCTGTACACAGAAAAATAAATTTTTCTGTGATATTCAAGGATAGAATCCGAAATTCATTTCCTTATATTACTCCCACTATTTTAGCTGAAATTACGGCCCGTTGTTACTCTATTAATCGTTAATGCACAGCTTCCTTGTTCTTCCAAAGAAATAAGCTACCGAGTCAAGTTGCTCGGTTAAGAAAGTCGCTAAGGATTCATTGGTTAGTGATCCGAAATCACTTTCCTTATCCTATACTTTCTTTAATTAATGTTCCGGTTTAGCCTCAAAACTTTAGTTGAGATGATTAACACTTATAGACATTCTTTCCCATTCTTAACTTTTCCGAAAAAGGAAATAGTCTTGAACTAGCGATTCGTTTGAGTAGACACTACTCGTGAAGCGTAGGATGTCTAATGAAAGTGTTATCGAGTGGGACTGATTTTCTAATAAATTAGAAAAACATAATATAAAAGCTCCTACTAGTTTATCGGTTCCAAATACCGTCTAACTAGCGACACTTTAATTTATGATTCTCCAATTTTTCTATCGAGAAAATTTCTCGTGTAGACACTACACAATTCACTAGAAGAATTTTATCGTCCCAATTATCTTTCAAACTAACTACGGTTGTCTCTCGTTTCACGACGAGTGGCAAGCAGTGTTTATGCCTATTTACGTCACTTAAGTTTTGAAGGCTTCAAGAGAAATATCTCTTCCGAAAAATTAATCGCATGTGAGATTAATAAATACAACGTTCTAGTTACTTACCACTTTTTAACGAAGTCATTACTAGTCAATTTTACACTAGCGATCTAGCACCTGTAGAGATATATATAATGATTTGTAAATAAAATTGACAGAACATAAATCCAAATCATACACTACTAAAATTTTAGGAACATAAACTAAGTAATTTATAGTCTATCCTACCGTTCCAAGGATTTAATCTAATGCCTCAGTGCCGCCTTAGGGTAGGTCAAAGAGGTTTCGATTAATATTGAAGATCAGATTGAGAATCGAACATCTCATTATGATCGTCAATCACCTTTCCTTTTTCAGCCAAGGTACTACCAAAAATACCCTTTATGAGTGTGACCTCATCTCGCATTTTTAGGTAGACCCGAGTGTGCCGCGCTTAGGGTCGGTCGGTGACCCGACGAGTACCCAAAATCCTATCCTTTCGGAGACCAAGCCTTGAATTTTGATAGCGGTGAAGGCCTTCCAGGGGGTCGAAATCAAAGCCGCACGAGGCGTCACCATTCTCTCACGTTGCTTGTGTCAACAGTAGAGGCCGTGGGGGGTCATTTGTCGCCTCTCCCGCCCACTCAATATTTTGAAAAAGTGGTGGGTTTATCGATCACGTTTTTGGACTTGATGTTACATTAAGGAACAATAAATCATAGGCCCGAATGTTGTCGGTTAAGTGGGCTAGCCCACCCGACCTATTCGTTAGAACATATGTGGCCGTCGGACGGGTCAAGGCTAGGAGAGCTCCGTTGAGCCGTAGTGGCTCTTCGGATGGCTCGATTGCGGACCCGTGCAAACGCCACACGTGGAGGGTGAAGTCGATTGAGCCGTAGCTACTGTTGACCACCCAACCGTGGTTAAACCACTTTCGAACCTGTTTGCCCGTGATTATCTAATCCTTAAACATCAAACTTTCACGTAGACACTACGGAACAAAAACGTAATCTCGCGTCTTGTAAGGTGGAATTCACCAAGAATCCAACACCTTAACCACGAGGTTTCGGATTTTACTCCTTATGCTTTCGCAGAGTGGGATTCACCGAGAATCCATCACCCAACCTCGACGATTGAAAAACCCGTGTTCCTCGGTTTTTACCCTAATTAGTTTCTAATTAATATCATACAATTAATTAAAACTAATCGCGTGTTTTTATACATGCCTAACTAATTCCTCGAATTAATTTCTACATGTATGCATATGGAGTGGAATTCATGATATGATGCATGTCATGGTAATATTCCGGTTCTACTCATACAATCTAAACATGTATACTAGTGCGGAAAATAAACACCGAGATGGACCGTTGGCACCCCCGTATCTAATCTATTAGAAAAATAAATTAAAACCCTAATCTGCAGCTGTTAAGAATCTTCGACGATCGGCATATCAAACGAACTTGGATCGGGACGAAACTTTCCAGATCTGATCTTCATTCTTCGGACTTCAAGATGGACGGTCGGATCTGAGCTTTGACTTGTCAATCTTCCTCAGTGAGCCGCCCAACTTGCTGCTGAAACAGACTCTTACAGCAGCGCATAATTTACTTCCCGAGGCCGATCGGGGATCAAGATGAATCCCGATCGTCCTGAAAATTTTATCTCACGTCCAAAAATCCATGATTATCGATCTGACCGGTTCGATTTACGTTTCAACGGTCCAAACTCTCCCAAAAAATCGAGGAAGTCACAGTTAGGGTTTCTGTGAATCCTGCGTTTTTCTGTTACAGCTGCCTCTTCTCATCAACGAACGGACATCCAAACGGACTCTGATCGACGGCAAATTTTGTGGGATTGTTCATCAACTTCCAATCTAGATTCTGACCGGAGAGATCTTCGTTTTAACGGCTCAAACAACGGAAAAAACGAAAACACTATACAGCTACTAAACAGATCTACTTACAGGAAATTAAACTTGCAATAATAAATAAATTACATAATTTCCTATACTCATATGAACGAATTTTCATCGTTTATATGAGTTTACAATAGATCTAACGGGAAAACGGTGCCAACCCCAATCCATCTCTTCAACCATAGCAATTTAAAAATTATTAATGCATAATAATAAGCAAAATATCACCTACATGCAATTCCACTCCTTTAAATCGTTTAACTACGATTATGACTATATAAATCGTGGAACCTCGCTCTGCTACCACATGAAGGATGCAAGTTCTTAGATCTAAACGAGTTAGATCTACGCGCAGCGGATGGATCACGATTTACATATCATAAAACATAATCAAAGGATTTAACAACTACAAGGGGGTTGAGATCATGTTACCAATATTAGGAAGAGAAGCCAAGATCTTCCGATGTGTTCTCCAAACGGCGGTTGGTGGACACCCTTGTTACACGAGCCTCCTTGATATGCAACCAGAAAAATCCCGAAGATTTTTCCAACTCGAACCCTAAGAATAGAGGCCGAAATTTTTCGGCCAATTTCTCTCGGTGAATAGTGACGTGAATAGTACCTTGCCATTAGACTTGGGAGAACTCTCTTTATATAGGAGAGTAATCAATGTCCTCCAAGGATTAAATAATTAAGTGATAATTATCACATTAAACCTTTTCAAATAAAAGATAAATAAAATGATTATCCCAAACAAATTAAGATAAATCATATTATTATCTATTATTCCATGAATTATCATTTAACAAATAAAAGATAAATCACATGTTAAATAATTATCCAAGAAAACTAATTTCTCTCTAATTATTAGGACATTAATGGCGCCACATATTGGGTCAAAAAGCCCACATAAAATGTCTTTTATGTGTATTATACTATTTAGCCCAACTAAATAATATCCATCCATGCATATCAATTAATTAGCCCGACCAATTAATTATCAATGAGGCCCAAATAACAAGATTATTGTCCGAATTACGTAAGCCACACCGGGACCATGGACCTATAACCAAGTAGCTCCAATAATCAATTATTCATCGAAGCAGAATAAGTACATTAATTATTAATTCCGGGATTACGCCACCATAACCCCAAATCGAACTCTACCGATTATAGATGTATACTTATACTCAACCCATAGAGTGAATAAGCGTCCATTGATATAATCACTACATACAGATTAACCCTCCATAGACTGTCCATTCTGAGAGGGAAGTCTCCGTGAACCCGACTCAGAATATCTTATCCTTATTTACCATCAACCCCCTAATGATCAATTAGTGCACATATTTGACTAGTAGCTAATTAGTCAAATGTGAACTCGGCCGATCGATCACTTTCTTAAGGCTAACAAATAAGGGATCTGTCTCTCTACTTCCCATGAGGAAGGAATGAATTCCATGTCTCGTGAAAATCGAACTACTCACTCATCCGGAGATAGTGCCAATGAGAAGTGGCTTGGAACACATATTAAAGTGAACCGTAACTAACACATCAAACACTACCCGGGACAAGCAAAGACTCGTGATCACCTCAGATTAAGGTTGATCCATATATGATCATCTAATGATTTAATAAGATTCCTCGATTACGGAATTATACCGAGAAATACAGATTAAATCGGTCCAAATCCTATATGAATGCCATCATATATAAATGCCCCACGTAGGTACCCTCTACCGGCAGTCCGGATAAGACTATCACACCCTAAGGTGTTGCAGGCGCATTATTGGTGTTTTAATCAAGAGACCCTAAACTCTGATTAAGTTACCACGGACTAACAGTTTAAGTATATCACCACTAACTCAATCCTCACGTGTTATCCATACACTGAGTTAAGTGGTTACATATAGATATACTTAGGGTTTGCAGCAGTGTATTATTTACAAGCACAAAGCAAGTAATAAGGTGAGATAAAATCCGTCATCCATTGTTAAAAACATTTACACAAATTGTCTTTCGGGCACTACACCTAACACTGAGTTAAGTGATTACATAAACGATATACTTTAGGGTTTTCTGTAGTGTAAATACTATTTGTCACATCGGTGAATATGAGAATAATAAATATGAATAATAACATCATTTCATTTATTAAATAAAACAATTACAAAATTGTCTTTCGGGCATCACACCTAACAATCTCCCACTTGCACGAAAGCATGTGATTAATTGTTTTAGAGCACACCCTATTATTTAAAATACAGCAAACTATCACTCCCACTTGCTCTAAAGCAAATGAGACATGTCTCTAATACCTATAGTCTCCAAGTGTCGACTAAAAGCTTCAATCGACAAAGATCTTGGTGAATGGATCGGCAGGATTATCGGCGGAGGCGATTTTCTTGACGGAAATGTCCCTCTATCGACAAAATCGTTGATCACCCAAAGATTTTCTCTCTATATGCTTCGACTTTACTTGTGCTTTCGAGGTTCTCTAGAGTTGGCAATGGCCCCATTGTTATCATAATAGAGAGTAATAGGATCCTCCTCGATTCGTCGGGACAACGCCTAATCCGCTGATGAACTTTCTTAACCAAACTGCTTCTTTAGCTGCCTCCGAGGCCGCTATGAACTCGGCTTCCATTTTTGAATCGGCTGTGATGGATTGCTTTTGGCTTCTCCATTCTACTGCACCGCCACCAAGCGTAAACACTGAACCAGAGGTAGATTTAGAATCATCTCTGTCTGACTGAAAATCAGAATCGGTGTACCCCGCTAGCTCCAAACTCCCACTCGAATAGACGAGCATATAATTTTTGGTTCTCTTTAAATATTTGTTGAGATTCTTTACGGCTGTCCAGTGCGGTTGCCCTGGATTTGACTGAAAACGGCTGACTAATCCAACGCCGTAACAAATGTCAGGTCTCGTACACCTCATAGCATACATAAGACTACCAACAGCCGAGGCATATGGCACTCTTCCCATAGCTTCAGCCTCTTCAGGGGTTTGAGGCCCCTGAGACTTATAGAGGTAAACGCCGTGACGGGTTGGTAGAAAACCCTTCTTTGCGTTCTTCATACTGAAGCGTGCCAGCACCTTATCTATATAAGTTGCTTGGGACAGAGCTAACATCATGTTCTTACGATCCCTTATAATTTGGATCCCTAGAACATAACTCGCTTCTCCCAAATCTTTCATTTGGAATTGCGTGGTCAACCAAATTTTCACGTCGGACATCATCCCCTTATCGTTGCCAATTAGGAGTATGTCATCAACGTACAACACTAGAAATACAACACTATCTTTGATAACCTTCTTGTACACACAAGATTCAGCAAAGTGTTGTTCGAAATCATAAGACTTGATCGTGTGATCAAATCTATGATACCAGGAACGAGATGCTTGCTTCAACCCATAAATGGATGTGAGCAACTTGCACACCATGTGCTCTCGACCTTCTTCAATGAATCCCTCCGTTGCTTTGATATAGATTTCCTCGTCAAGAAAGCCGTTTAGAAACGCTGCCTTGACATCCATTTGCCGATTTCATAATCCGGACATGCGAAGAATCGAAAGGAGGATGCGGATGGTTTTCATCATGGCCACAAGTGAGAAGGTTTCCTCATAGTCTATACCTCTCATTTGTGTGTAACCTTTGGCTACCAGCCGTGCTTTGAAGGTTTCAACCTTCCCATCTACTCCTCTCTTTCGCTTGTAGAGCCATTTACATCCAATGGGCCTTTCACCCTGAGGAAGTTCTACAAGTTTCCTAGACCGAGTTAGAGTACATAGACTCCATCTCTTGATTCATTGCGTCAATCCATTTATCCTTATCGTGATCCAAAGAAGGCCTTCTTATAGGTCGGAGGATCATCTTCCACCCCATCGAGGCGACACGTTTGCCTCTAAATCCATGCCGCATCGAGCCGGTGGCCGAACCACTCTCGCAGTACGTCTGGGTGGAACAGGAATGTCGGAAGTGACTGTTGTATTATTAGTGTTGTTCACAGGAACATCAGCAGCCACAATAGGCCTGATGTCATCGGAGAGTAATTCCTCTAGTACAATTGTACTTCGAGGTCTGTGGTCTTTCATATAACTTTCCTCCAAGAACGTAGCGTTAGTCGAGACTAGCACTTTGTTATCTTCCGGATCGTAAAATAGACCATCACGTGTACCTTTTGCATAGCCTACAAACAAACATACTTTCGTACGTGATTGTAGCTTGGTAGTCTTGTCCATCAGCACGTGTGCAGGACAACCCCATATGCGGAAGTGACGAAGGCTTTCGCGATGTCCGGACCACATCTCAATGGGTGTCTTTTTCGACCAGACTTTGACGGTATCGCATTCAAAATGTAGACCGGCCGCTTCTAAAGCATAACCCCAAAAGGATATAGGTAGTGAGGCGTAGCTCATCATTAATCTAACCATGTTAATCAATGTCCTGTTTCTCCTCTCAAACAACTCCGCTTTCTTTGAGGTGTCCTAGCGCCGAACGTTGGAAACAAATTCCTTTTTCAGCCAAGTAGTCAATGAACTCGAGATCTAAATACTCACCTCCGCAATCCGAGCGAAGGCATTTCAATGACTTGCCTAGTTGCCTTTTCGCTTCGCTTGGAACTCCTTGAACTTTCCAAAAGCCTCGGACTTTCTATGCAAACAAATAAACATAACCGAATCTCGAGTAATCATCAATGAAAGTCACAAAGTACTCGTAGATCCGCCACTAGCTTGTACGTTCATCGGACCACAAAGGTCCGAATGCACTAAGTCTAGAGTTCTGTGGCTCTATTACCCTTTGATGAGAAGGGACGCTTAGTCATTTTTTCCTCCAGCAAAGACTCAGCAGGTGCAAAGTGTGTCAACAGATGACTCACCTAAGGCATTAACCTTTTCAAGTCTTTTGAGTCTTTCCAAGGAAATATGGCCAAGTCTTAGATGCCACAAGTATGTTTTATCTTCTTTTACTTGAGAAACTTTCCGCCTTTTGCAGATCTTTGATGAGCGATTTTAAACATTTCAAGATTAAGTAGGGAGCTTTATGTGGTCTTACAAAATATAAACCGTTTTCATTTATAGTTGAACACAATTCAAAGCCATTCTTTGAAATAACAAATTCACCATTCAAACTTGAAGCAGAAAATGATTGTTCAACTAAGGCGAGAATAAGAAATCAAATTTCTCCTGAAATTGAATAAAATAAACATTTTCTAAATGTAAAATTCTATTATTAAAATGCAAGTCCACAGCTCCCCTCGCTTTGCTTGAATGATGCGCCCAAAGTGCCTACTCGCATCACTTGAGAACCCTCTTCCCGACTCCTCGTAAGAACTAAGAATCAGTAATGAAGAACATACATGGTTAGTAGCTCCAGTATCAAGTATCCAAGTGGACACATCTTTAGCTACATTAAAAGATTCCAAGAATAGTAATTCCAAATTACCTTTCTTATCTTTCCAAGCATGACCTTGACTTTGCCATCTTTCACATCACGAAGATATTCGGGACAATGGCGTTGCCAATGTCCTACCTCCTTCTGAGAAAAGCATTTGCCCTTGGGCTTGGACAAATCAACTTTCTTGGCGGTCATTTTCTTCATTGGCTTTGGGCACGGGTGCAACACTACCCTTCTTCTTCGGTTTTGCCTTAGGCTTGTTTGATGACCTGGCTTCGGCCATATTGGCTTCAGCTTTCTTATCCCCTACTTGGACCTTATCTTTCGATAGCAGGCCCTCGTAGATAGTCAGTTCATTCAGCATCTGTGTCATGGTCAACTCATATTTGCCCATAAGATACTGAGTTTTGAACGGGATAAACTCAGGAGTCAACGATTCCAAAATCATTGATACTTGAGTTGCTTCATTGAACTTTGATCCATGAATACCGGCGTCATTGAAGTAACTGATCATATTCAGAGCATGACCATTCACCGCTTGACCTTTCTTCAATTTTCGTGTTTGGCCAACCTGATGGCATCGTGTCTTGCTTGGTTGCTAGGTGATCCAAACATCGTAGTAAGTTTCGCATGATTTCTCCTGCGCAGACTCAAACTCTTCAATCTGGGTCCTAATAACCTCCGACATCGCCGCCAGGATGATCCCACGAGCCCGGTTATCCGCTTCGATCAGCCGATTACGCTGTTCGATCTCGGCTTTACCAGGTTTTGGATCGCCAAACGTAGGGCATTCGTAAGTAAGTACATGTTGCACATTCTCATACGTGAGTACCACGTTTAAGTTACTCTTCCATTTCTTAAAGTTGTTTCCCGTTAATTTTTCAGATAGTAAAGCTGAAATTTGAGCAGACATTTTGCTGAAAATAAAATGACATGTATTAATTCAAGTTTAACACTACTATATTTTAGGAATTGTAAACTAAAAAATAAGTCTACTCTACCATTCCAAGGTTTTAACCTCGCATCTCAGTGCCGCCTTAGGGTAGGTCAAAGAGATGACGGTTAAATTGAGACAATCTCATCAATGAATAACTTGTGAGAATCGGACATCCCACGAGAATCAAACATCCCTTTATTCATTGATTACCTTCCTTTTTTAGCCTAGATATTATCAAAAATATCCTTTATGAGTGTGACCTACTATATCGGATCTCTTAGGTACGCCCCGAGTGTGCCGTCTTAGGATAAGTCAGTGACCCGACGAGTACCCAGAAAACCTATCCTTTCGGAGACCAAGCCATGAATGTTGATAGGGGTGAACACCATCCTTAGGGGGACAAAATCAAAGCGCCTTGAGGCGTCACCCTTCTCTCACTTACTTGTATCTATAGTAGAGGCCGTGGGGTTGGCTGTCGCCTCCCCCGCTCCCACTCAATAATTTGGAAGTGGTTGTGGGTTAACTAACCACGTCTTTTGATGTTATCATAAAAGCTCATCAAATCAAGGATTCGAATGGTGTCGGTAACGTAGGCAAGCCTACCCGCCCTATTCGTTGGAACATATATGTGATCAATCGGACGAAATCGGGTCAAGACAAACCTCATTGAGATAAGAAGGAATCATCCCTCCGTTCTCCGGTGTAGCTTAGTCTTGCCGGACCCCCGTGCATACATCACACTAGGAGGGTTAAGTCGGTCGAGCCTTGCTCAGTTGACCACCCAACCTATAAGCAAACTGTTTTTATCCAAGATTTATTGTTCTTTTACCATCATTCAATCTCGTAGACACTACGAATTGAAAACGTGATCTCGTTTGGGTTTTAAGGCGGTTCACCGAGAACACACACCGAAAGGCCTAACGATTTCATAACCCGTCCTCGGATCATTAATTAGTTACTAAATTCATTAATTACCACGTATTAATTAAATTTCAACTAATTACACGAGTTTGTATACATGCCTATTTTAATTACCAAAATTAAAATTCTACATGTATGCATGGAGTGGATTTATGATATGATGCATGTCATGGCAATTCCGATTTTATATCTATTTTATGATCGAACACATAAAAAATAAAGCATGGAAAATTTAAACACCGAGATGGATTGTTGGTACCCCGTATCTAATCTATCCTAGGAAAAATAAATTACAATCTTGTTGTCTTGAGTCTTGATCTTGAATCTTGAACTCGAACCGGATCACGAACCACGAACACCGAGAGGAGAAAAGGTCTTTTTAATTAAATAAATCCAATTTATTATAATTAATCATATATTTATTTATTTTATTTATATGCGGCTGCTATTTAATTATTTTTCAAAAAATAATAATAATTATTTTTTTTTCTCTCATGCGGCAGTTAAATGATCATAAAAAAATTAGGTCACAAAAAAATTTCATGCAGCCGCAAAAATAAACCCTAGCCGCATCTTTTTTATTAAACAGGACTTATAGCGACGCTTTTCAGCGTCGCAGAAAGTCCTGTAGCAGTTTTTTAATAAAATTCATCCGTTTCTCCTCGTTCATACCTTGAGTTTCGTCTTGATCTTCAATTTTTCAGCAAGATCTTTATCTTTTCCAGCCCGGATATTCAAAATTACAATAAAAGATGCTACTTTTACATATAAATTTCGAAAATTGATATAAATAAAATACAATTCCTATGCTCAATTGTTACTAAACAAAAGAGCTACAATAGATCTAACGAGTAAACAGTACCAACCCCAATCCATCTCTTCAACCAAGACATTCATAACATAAAAAAAAATCATGCATGCGTCGGCCCCTTTTTAAAAAAAAATTGGGACAAATAATCTACATGTTTTACCACTCCTAGATCTAATATTTTATACGTATAAATATAGATCACCATGGCTCCGATACCACTGTTAGTAATACCATCCGCAACGGAAGCGATTTATGGATCTAGATCTATATAATACAAGTAATAAAACAACTAGATCTATTCTACAAGGGGGATGTAGATCATACCTCTTGAATCTCAAAATTCAAGTTGAAGAACCACAAAAGGATGAATGTGAAGGTGTGAAGAGCACCACAGTCTTCCGATCGTGTGATCCAAGCAATTCCCGGTGGAAGGAATTCTCGACTCGAACCCTTCCGATATGCTACCCGGAAAAAATCTCCAAGATTTCTCCTACTCTCTCCTTGGCCGAAATATTTCCTTCTTTGTACTATAGGGAGAAGTCGAAAATATGTTGTGTGTTAAGGCTTGGGAGAACTCTCTTTATATAGGAGAGTAAAACTTAGCCTCCAAGGATTTTTATTTATCAAACAAAATAAATCCTTTAATAAAAGATAATTCCATAATATTCTAGAACAAATCTAGAATAATATTTATCTTTATTATTTACCATAAATATTTATCCAATAAATATTTTATGCACATGTCTTATTAATCACAAGAATTTAATTTCTTAGTCAATAATTAAGTACATGAGGCGCCAATATCAAATCCCTTAGGGTTTAATTTCGGCCAACACCATTTTGGGCCAAGTTTGTGAAAAATGTCTTTTTCACATATTTAATTATTTAGCCCAACTAATTTAATAGTCCACTAAACAATTAATTCACATATCGTTTTAATAAAGTCCAACAAGAACTAAATTAATATTATTAGGATTCGACGTCCGAGAATAGCTATGCTATATTAGGAGGCACGTCGGGGACCATGGACTAATAATCAGCGGCTCCGATAAATCAAATAAATAATTATAGAATAATTATATTCGATAAATCAATCGCAGAATATGCCACCATAATCCCGTGATCGCACTCCTCCGATTAAAAGATTATATTTATCTCCTCACGAGAATAATAATAAGCGTCCATTGATATAATCATTACATATGGATTAATCCTCCATAGCATTATTCATTCTAAATCGGGAAGTTACCGTTAACCTTTTTAGAACCTCTTATCCTTATTTACCATTAACCCCTAGTGATCAATTAATTCATACAACTCACCGGTAGCTAATCGATTGTAATATGAACTCGCATCACGATCGATCGTTTCTAGGATTAACAAATAAAGGAGGCTGTCGTCTACTTCCATAAATGGAAGGAATGGATTCCGGATCCGTGATAACACGGACTACTCACTCAATCCAATTACAATGCCAAGATGGGGTAATTCGGACCACGGACTCGGTGTAATCCTTAACCGTCAAGTCAAACTTCATACCGATTCAAGCGGTTGATCGTGATCACCTCGGGATTAAGATATATCCATAAATATGATCATCCATTGATTCGATAAGACTTCTCGATTACGGAATTATATCGTGAACTCTAATCAAATCGGTCCAAATTTCTATATGATATATCTATCATATATAAATGCCCCATTAGGTTCTCTTTAACCGAAAGTCCGGATAAGACAATCACACCTATTGTGTTCAGGCGCATTAATAGCACGTTAAAGGAGAGACCGATACTTTCGATTAACTTCACTACGGGCTAATTGTATTTTAAGTACATCTTCACTAACTCAATCCTCCTGTGTATATACCATACACTGAGTTAAGTGATTACATAAACGATATACTTTAGGGTTTTCTGTAGTGTAAATACTATTTGTCACATTGGTGAATATGAGAATAATAAATATGAATAATAACATCATTTCATTTATTAAATAAAACAATTACAAAATTGTCTTTCGGGCATCACACCTAACAGTTACTAGAGTAAAACACAAATTTGAACTCGTTAATAAGAAGAAAACATGAATTCGAACTCGTTACCAAAGAAAAAACACAAATTTCTACTCGTTATAAAGGGAAAAACACAAATTTCCGGCGATGTCAACTCGTTATCAGGGAAAAAACTTTTTTCTGCATGGACAAATCGTTACCAGAGCAAAACACAAATTTGAACTCGTGAATAAGAAGAAAACAAGAATTCGAACTCGTTACCCAAGTAAAAACTCAAACCTCTACTCGTTATAAAGGGAAAACACAAATTTCCGGCAATGTCAACTTGTTATCAGGGAAAAAGCCTTTTTTCCAGCAAGGACAACTCGTTACCATATAAAAACACAAATTTGAACTCGTTAATATTGTTGGTCCCTTGAAAAGGCTTTGGTTAAGTTTAGGGGGGGGTGAATAAACATAACACTTAAAACTTTTGGAGTTAACAAATTCTCGAACTTCAGAGATCTGCGATACTTGAAGAGTCTCTTTGAGACTTGATAACTTTCTTTGGTAAATAGTAGTCTCATCGACATTTCAGTTTTGCTGAATTTGTGCAAATGGAATTATATCAAAATTAAGCCTTATTACTTGTTGTTAAATATGATACTAAGTATTAGATACTCAAGAGTGCAAGTGTGTAATTGAGGTTGCTAGATTGAAGAGGTTGATGAGTGAAATAAACTAAGTGCAGAAAGTAAATGCTGAAAGTAAGTAGGCAGATTTTTATAGTGGTTCCAGGTGATGTAATCCTGTACGTCCACTCTTCTCCTGTGATGTTGGAGGAAATTCACTAGAGATCTTTGAAGTAGCTGTTACAAAGATTCCTAAGTTGTTTGTCCTTCACCAATAACTATGGCTTCACAAACTGAAAATTGGGAACAGGTAGGATTGCTGCTCCTTAGTCTTCCACTGGTCCTTGAAGGGTAGGATTGCCTCTTCACCAGCTCCACCACAAACAACAGTCTTTCACACCCAACAGATGCTTCACTGTCTTCAGCAGGTTCTTTATGAAATAAAGATTGAATCAAGTAAATGATTCATTGCAGCAGCTTGATTAGGATGATGTAATCAGACTTGCGATCTTCAAGTGTGTAGTCTTGATGCGGTTTGAATACTGAGAATGCACTTGAAGAAATTCACTAGATCGGCACTTTATGCTCAAGCAATGTTCAAGCAGGTGTTTTTATTTCAGTGTTATCACTTAAAGTTTATCTCAAATTTTCATCATCTTTTTCTGAGTTGAAAGTCTCCTATTTATAGGCAAGAATGCATGTGACTTGTATTTGAATTTCAAATGTAACCGTTCCTTATTTTTGTCCCATCTGATTTGCATTCTGTCACTATTCATGGGATCGACAATCGTCGAAATTCTTTTTTGACAAAGGCGATCATCCACCCTTTGACTTGTATCCAATGGATAAAAATATGAATCATCCCAACGTCTTTTTAATCTCAAACTTTGATTTTCTTGATAAGTCAGAGGTAGTTGGTTGTCCTTATCCATGTAGTCTTCCAAAATAATCTTGAATAAATCGAGATATATATATCAGCAGGCTTATCAGTCTGCTGAAGTTCAAATCAGTCTGATGATCATTATATTTCTATATAAAATATAATGCAGCTGATTACTTTTATCTAACTTTTATTTGTGTAGTTAGATTACATCATTTTAATTATAACTAAGTTCCAAACATCATCCAACTTATGGAACTTAGACTTTCTATTACAAGGTATATGTAATCGGTTTAGGTCATCACAGACTTGCCTAAAAGTCGATTCCATATCCTTGACTTAAATTACTAAGTTTGATCCCTTAGCCTTCATAATCGAGTTTGAACCCTCACCTTCAAACCTTCGCGGTCTTTAGCGGGTTCTGACTAGTCTCATGACCTATCTACCTCATCGACCTAGACCGATCTCTTGATATCAACCAAAGAACTTTCTTTACGATGCTTTTTGATCAAACCTATTTATGAATCAAACTCTAATAAACCTATACATTTAATCTAGACATCTTTTTGCCTTTGCACTATAATGACTAGTATGGCACTCATCATCAAAACTAAGAAATAAGTCCAACAATTCCCCCTTTTGGTGATGATGCCACTACCTCACCTAATCAAACAAAGCAAAAGATATAAAACAAAAACAGAACAAATTCAGTCAATTCTCATTATAATCATTGTTCAGTTATTACAAACTAGATGCAGCTAAAGAATAATAAGTATGCTGATCTATTGTCTCTTCTCTCTTTCTCTTCTAGCCTTCTCAGCTTGTTCTTGATAGGCTCTGATCTGTTCTATCATATCCCTCATCCATTCATTTTCAATCAGTGTAAAATCAATGTAGGGATTGACTTGCTTCCACCAGTTCCAAGCTTCAGGGAGGATAAGATTAATTTCATTCACTTTGAATCCAAACTTCATATACAACTCCTTGAATTCATCCAGTGAGTCCTTTGCTTTTGTGATAGGTAAGCTCCTATCACCTCTGCCACCTCTTCCACTTCTTCCACCTCTGTTGCTTGCCCTTAAGGCTTTAACTCTTGCCTCCCAAAATTTTAATCCCAAGAAAGAGTCCAGACCTTCATGAAACCCTTTGTCATGATAAGGTCTCCTCCTGTTGTAATACTCTTTCTTGTACTGTCTAAGAAGATCATCAGTAAGTTGAACTCTGCCAGGTGCAGGTTGCCTGAAAGCATTGGTTTCATCAGTCCATCTCTTCTGTGCAAAGAGTCTTGCAGCCTCCTTTCTTGTACAGGTGATTGGCCCTCTCTCCCCTTAGTGACATCATCAACAAACGGGATATAAGGCCATGAATACCCTCCTGTGATACTATCACTCTATTCAATTGACCTTCCATAGTTCCAGTTCTAGTATCAATAGCAGTGATCCTGGATTTCAATGTCTCCTCCAGTCTGTTGATCCTTTCAGTAAGTTTGGGATCGGGACAAGAGTTGTTGTGCAAAGAAGAGAGCTCGAGAGGCTCAGTGTAGCGACAAGTTTGTCAAGTTTTTGATGGATGGAAGTAAGTTGTTCCTTCAGAGACTTATCTTTCCAAGTATTCCCTTGCTTGATTCCTCTCACATCCATCATCATATCATTGACAGCATTTTGAGTGGATGCAAAATTTGAAGCAACTGTATCAGCAGATTGTCTGTTTTCATTTACCATCTTCATCAGTTCTTCAAATCTCTATTTTTGCCTGTCCAATTGAGTTCTTAACTGTTGCATATCATTTCTGACAGTTCTTAACTCATTGAAAACTTCAACTGGCACTCCACTGGTCATTCTACTATCAGTAGGTCCATCAGCAGGCTCCTCAACTCTATATTGTGCCTGTTGTCTGCTAATGACCATTGCCTTACTCATATCTCTCCTAGCAGGGGGAGGTCCTTCCTCAACTATATCACCAAGAATATTTTCCATAACTGGATCTTGTGCAGGTTCTTCAGCAGCTTCTTCTTCTTCTCCAAAAATTTGAAACTCCTCATCACGGTAGTTATAGTCCAGCAGCTGTTCTTCTTGATTAACAACAAATGGCCTCTGTGACTATCCTTCCCTACAAATGGCCTTGGCTCCAGAGGCTCCCTTCACAAACAGCCTCACTAATAACAGAGGTTTCCTCCAAACCCAAAGCAGGTTCCAACCTTTGTCCAGGTGCTGTTTGTGACTCAGCAGCCTGTACCTCCTGTTCCAACCTTTGTCCAGGTGCTGTTTGTACCTCAGCAACCTGTACCTCCTCTTCAACTTCCTGTGGATTGAATATAGCCTCATTATCCACTTGGAAACCTTCAGCATGACCAATCTTGTGCAGGATGATGGCAGTTTTAGTAAGAATGCCCTCAAAGTCAAATCCACCCTGATATTCAATAGATTCTTCTGAGCTGGCACTAGGTTCACTGTGATCAATAACCTTTTCTCCATCAAAATCCTCACTCTGTTCAGCTTCATGTTGTGCAGTAGGCTCTACAACAAGGAATGTAGTAGATTCATCAACCAGCCTACCAGCACTCAGAGTAATACCTTCATTGATCAATGCCTCCAGATCATCCATGGTGAGATCCTGTAGATCCTCATCCATCTCTCCAGTCTGCTGGCCCTCAGCAGACTTACCAGTATCAGTGGGCTGTTGTACATGTGGTTCATTTGTCAGTGCAGCCCCACTTGATTCTCCTGGTCTAGAGGGAAAATCTCCTCTAGAATCTGATGATGAGGAAGAATCATCATCTCCATCTCTTGGATCTCTAAACTTGATACCTTCCTCCTTCTGTTGCTCATCAAATAAATCCATCAGTCTTGATTGCAGCAAGGTTGTATCAATCAGATCCAGCAAGTTTTCCACTCCTAACTTGTCAAAAGCCCATTCTTCAAGATCTGTCATTGGTTCAGCAGCTGGCTTTTGTCTTTTGTAGATACCAAACTTCCACTGAAAGTAGTCAGCAATTTGCTGAAGTTTGGGGTCTACATACTCCTGTGTTTTCTTCCTTGCTTTCACATGCCTCTCAAATGGCATGAAAGATCTCCTGGGAGCAACTCCAGCACTTTGTTGACCTCCAAAGGTTCCAACAAGTTGATTCAAAGTTTCTTCAACAGATGTCTGAAAGTCAGTAGGTTGCTGTGATTGTAAATTTGTGCCTACTACTTCCATCTATACAACAATTGATTCCCCCTGACTTACATGCTCATCAGCAGGGTTAGCAGCAGACTGCTCTTCCCCCTGAACTATTGCCACATTTGCAGGGTCTTCAATCAAGTCCTCAACTACTTCTTCAACTACCACAAGAGTTTAGAGTTCGGTGGTTTCTTTGTGGTTCTTTCAGTAGATACTACAAGCGAGGCTCGAGGGTCGAGAAGCTGCTGTATATCTCCAACAATTGCTCAAAGAACAACTTTGTCCAAAGATCGTAGATTTGACAACCTCTTCAGGTGAGGAGTCAATAATCACCACAGCGGAATGATAGTTAAGGGCTCACTCAAATGACCTCTTCTTCTTTTTTACTGGTGCTTCCTCTTGGATTCTTTGAGATTCCAAGTTTTTCAACTCTTTCCCCTTGCCATATTTCTTCTTTTTGGCAACCTCCTTCCTTCTTTTGGAGAGAGGTTCATCATCATCTTTCTCAACCACAGTAGTCTTCCTCTTTCTAATTGGCTCTTTTTATGTTGTTCCTCGAATTTCAACAACAGATTCTTGTTGCAAAGAAGAATAAAGAGGTCGATTACCTCCACTGGACCTCACAGAGACTCAATGATGTCTTGTTTGTTTCCTTGTCTTCTTTAAAGGCTTGAATACCTCAGTTATTTTCTTTGTAGCTCCAGCCTTTCTTTTCTCAGCAGCTTTCTTGGGTGCAGCAGGTTTGATAGATATCTTCTTAGTTTGCTGAACCTGCTCACCACCAGCATCACCATCATCCCCATCATCATCATCACCAGCAGCCTCTCCAGCAACCTCTTCATCATCATCTAGACCAGGAATAGCATAATTAATTTCCTTCTTGTATCTAGACTGATTAATATTCTCAGGTTCAAGATCAGGAACTTCCAAATGATTCAGCAGGGTCTAAATCATCAATCCTAAGGGTAAGGCCTTTGATTTCCTTTTACCTACTTTCTCCTCCTTGGAAACTTTCTTCATATAATGAATGAAGTAACCAGCCCAATCAAACTTCATGCTCCTGCAGATGATTATCATCAGCTCTATCTTGGGTCCTGATAGAGTATCCATACTGCCAACTAGTCCAAGTATGTTCTTTGCAATGAGTTTGCTCAGCAGACTGTACTCATTTCCAATATGTTTGCAGTTGATGCCTGGTACGGTTTTGGTGTCTGCATTTGTTTTAATCTGATCAACAAATGCCAATTTGTCCAATCCCATTGCTTCAGGATTGACTGAACCATCCACCACTTCTTCAAATCCAAACACTTCCCTCAGTAGACTAGAGGAGATTATAAGTTCCTCAGCATTCACAGTTGTCTTGAATGCTTCAGTTCCTTCTTCCACAACCATATTCTTCCAGAAATCAATAACATTGGTGTATGAGATTGTTTCTAATCTGATATTGAGTTTGTTCTCCAAGCCTGCAAACCTCCTTATTCTTCGACCTATATTAATAGCCAACTCTGTTTGGTTTGCATCAACAACATAGCCTCTAACACTTTGGCTTGATTCGATTTGTACTTCAATCCTTTCCGCCATTGAAATAAGAAAAAGATGAAGAAGAATTGCTCTCAAATCTGTGTTCACACAATGTAGGATTTGCAGAGATAAAGCAGAAATTGCAAGTAGAGAATCATGGCGTGTAATGATCGATTATATAGAGACAGTCGGTAGTTGAAACTGTCATTGCACGTACATTGAGGTAACCACGATTAAATTGAATAACTCCTGTCTTGACACGTGGCCCATTACTCCTTCATAACGTTTGTAACCATTGGATGGTTTAACTATGGTAATAAAGGATAAAATAAATATCCCGCCAATGTGCTTTTTGACTTTAATAACTTTGACTGAGTAACATTCCATCCAGCAGGGTAAACCTCAGCAGGTGGGCTCGGCAGCTTCATCGATAAAATGCTTCAAACTCAACATCAAAGTGACTCATTGATCCTTGTTTTCTTCTTGTTTTGTTCAATTGATAATACAAGATGAAGTTTAATACCAATGACCGATCCGTCAAGTGAGCTCACCCAACATGACAAAGACCAATCCCTTGGCAACCTCATTTGCTCAATTGATCAAACATAAGTACATGGAATTGTTGATACCAATGACTAATCTGCTAAGTGAGCTCACCCAACATAGCAAAGACTAATCCCCTTGGTGAATTCCAAGATACATTCTTTGAATATCACCAACCTTTATGATTCCAAGTTCAGGTCCTTAATTTAGCAAATCTTTCACTATCAAGTGGCTTAGTGAAAATATCAGCAAGTTGATCTTGGTAGGGATGTATAGAACCACCACATCTTTCTTTTCAACATGATCTCTTATAAAATGATGTCTCACATCAATGTGCTTGGTTCTAGAGTGCAAAAACAGATTTTCTCGTGATTGCAATTGCACTTGTGTTATCACACATAATTGGAATTTCCTTTTCTTCAATTCCATAATCCCTTAATTGTTGTCTTAGCCATAGTACTTGTGCACAAAGATCTTCCAAAGAAAGAATGTATTCAAATTTTCAACAAGTAGAAGTTGATATAGAAGAATTGCATTTCTTGCTAAACCAGAAACCAGTCTATTTCCCATTAAGCGATGTGTTCTGAGGTGCTTTTTCTATCAATCTTGCAACCAAAGATAATCGTAACCGAGTAGGATATCACTTTGAAGCTTCCTTCCTTGGAATACCATATCCCTACTCCCATAGTCTCTTTAAGATACTTGAGAATTCTTTTAATCGCACCTAAATGACTTTCTTTAGGTTTAGATTGAAATCTTGCACAAACACCTACAAAGAAAGGATATATCAGTCTCACTTTGGCGATTAGTACAACAGATCGCCTATCATCCTTCAGTATAAGGTCCGATCAACATCTTTGCCTTCTTTATCTTCATCCAACTCGATGTTTGTACTCATAGGAGTTGAATTCTTAGTCTTTGTTTTCCATACCAAACTTCTTCAAAGAACTCCTTGGTATACTTGGTTTGATGAATAAAGATTCCATCTTTCATCTGTTTAACTTGCAATCCCAAAAAGTAGTTCATTTCTCCCATCATACTCATTTGGAATTTACTCTTCATTAGATTTGCAAACTTTTCACACATTAAATCATTTTCAGAACCAAAAATTATGTCATCCACATAAATTTGTACCAGCAGGGTGCTGTCCCCTTCACTAATTCTGATAAAGTGTCTTGTCAATGGTCCCTTTTGTAAAACCATTGTCCACCAAGAATTGAGATAGAGTCTCATACCAAGCTCTTGGTGCTTGTTTCAATCCATAAAGTGCTTTGTTGAGTCTATACACTTTATCTTCTTGATCTTTAACTTCAAATCCAGGAGGTTGCTGAACATAAACTTCCTCCTCTAGAATGCCATTTAAAAATGCACTCTTGACATCCATTTGATATACTTTGAAGTTCTTATATATGAAAGATGTGCCAAGAATAATCTGATAGCTTCCAATCTTGCAACAGGTGCATAAGTTTCATCAAAATCTATTCCTTCTGCTTGAGAATAGCCTTTTGCAACTAGTCTGGCCTTATTCCTTACAATGGTACCAGATTCATCAAGTTTATTTTTGTATACCCACTTAGTACCAATGATATTTGCATGATTTGGCCTATCAACTAGTGTCCAAACTTGATTTCTTTCAAATTCATTCAATTCCTCTTGCATAGCTATTATCCAATCTGGATCTGAAATAGCTTCTTCAACAACTTTTGGTTCCATTTGAGAAAGAAAGCAAGTAAACATAGCTTCCAGTTGTCTTCTAGTCCTCACACCTTTTGTACATTGCTAATAACTTGTTCAAACAGGTGATTCCTTAACCATTGTGGATTTTGGTTATTTTGATTATCAGAACATCATCTTCGTAGGTCTCTGTAGCTTCTTCTACTGTGGGGTTCAAAGAGATCCTTGAAGCGCTTCGATTGTTGCATCAAGAACATTACCAAAGCAGGTGTTCAAAGAGGGCGCGATCGTAAACTTTTAAGTCATTGAATCTTTCCGTAACTTCAACACAACTGGATCGGTGATTTGTTGATTCTCGCAGAGTTCACAATCTTCATCTTCCATACCAAGAAACTTAGGTTCATCAAACACAACATGAATTGTTTCTTCATGTTTTTGATGACCTCTTGTTTAGTACCTCGAATGCTCTTTGGTGAAGAATATCCCAAGAAAATTCCTTCATCTGATTTTGGTTGGAATGTTTTCAAATGTACCTTATGATTTAGAATAAAACATTTGCTTCCAAATGGATGGAAATAGGATATGTTAGGTTTCCTTCCATTCCAAACCTCATAAGGTGTCTTCAGCAGCTTCTTGTTTACTGAGGTTCTGTTTTGTGTATAGCATGCTGTATTGACTGCTTCAGCCCAATATCTTTCAGGTAGAAATGCTTCACAAATCATTGTTCTTCCTGCTTCCTTTAGAGTTCTGTTTCTTCTCTCAGCAACCCCATTTTGCTGTGGTGTACCAGCAGCAGCAAGTTGATGTAGTACACCATTCTGTTCACAATATTCTCTTATAACTTTGTTGAGAAATTCAGTACCCTGATCTGATCTTATCTTTATTACTGTTAAACTTTTCTCATTTTGTAATCTCTTCAAAAGATTCGGCATGCTTTGAAGTGTTTCACTTTTCTTGTTCATAAATATCACCCAAGTGTACCTTGAATAATCATCCACAACCACTAAAGTGTACTTCTTTCCTGTTACACTTGTTGGAGTTATTGGTCCAAAAAGGTCCATATGCATCAGCTCCAACACTCTATTAGTTGATTGTTTGGTCTTTGATTTGAAACTTGACTTTATCTGTTTACCTTGCTGACAAGCATCACATATAGCATCCTTCTTGAATGTGATCTCAGGTAAACCAATCACCAATTTCTTCTTCACCAACTGATTAATATCATCAAAGTTTAAGCGATTCAACTTCTTGTGCCATAGCCAATTGAGTTCAAACTTGGTATGTACAATCAGGAAGGTTTCTGGAACTGCAGTAGACCAATCCACAACATACATGTTTTGTTGTCTTCTACCAGCAAGTACAACTTGATCACCTCTTTCATTGATGACAATGCAGTTGTTTTTGTCAAAAGTGACCTTGTATCCCTTGTCACGAGAATTGTCCAAAGGCAAAGCAAGTTGTATTCCAAATTCCTCCACATATGCAACATTCTTGATTGTAAGTCCATTCCTCACAAGTGTGCCATATCCTCTTGTATATCCAGTGTATTCTTGTTGCCAAAATTCACCCTTGGACCATCTTTTGCCACAAAGTTTGTCAAACAAATTGCTTATTCTTTGTCATATGTCCGAACATCCTTTGTCAAAGTACCGCACACCCTACAAAACAAAGTTAATGCATTTTAGGTACCCAAACCTGTTTGGGTCCATAATGGTCGATGGTAAGCATGACCCTTGGCATGTCTCCATAAGGTCTTCTTCGAATGTGTCATACTTTGGTTCATACTTTGGTTCATACATGTATTCCACACATCCATAAGTTCTAACAGTGAGGTTGTGTAGAATTCACATATGTTTTTCGGCCTTTTGGTTTTTAATCTTTGTTTGAAGTGATTCTTGTTGTTAGAAACATTTGCATAACCATAGGTGTGTCTGTCTGTTAGAAACGACCTATAGTAAGGAGTCTCATTGAGGTCTTGTAAAAGTCCTCTCTGTGAGCCTTTGTCGATTCCATTGCATAGGTTTTACCCTAGCAAAGATGGTTATACTTACTGCTTTTTTTAAAGAGGTGCGTGAATATTCCAATCATCATGCAGAGGAACAATCTACCTTTCCCCGAGATAAGTATCCCTTGAATGATAAACATTTTTGGGTTTAGGATTCTTATCCTTGGAATATTTTCTGTTTCTTACCCTTCTATGGTCCAAAGAGACTTGGTAGCAGGTGTCCGCTATCAAGAGCTTAGAAGGCACACAGTGATCCTATTTTTAGATTTACTCTTTTTATTAGTCTTTGTTGACTTCTTTGACTTCTGATTTTGCTTCTTTGAAGCATTCTCATTGGGTTTTACTGCCTCAGCAACCTTACTGGGAGTTGGATCTAGTGCAGGTACAAACTTAGGACCAATTCTGGAACTAGGTTCAGTAACCTTACTGGATCCACTCTTGTTAGATTGCTGAGTTCCAAATCCAAGCCCTGTTCTATCTCCATAAGGCTTTCCTGATTTGTATGCAGTAGTGGAACAAGATGGTTCAGCAGATTCAGAGACTGCCTGATGATCAGCAGACTTACATTGATTCTGTTCAACATATTTTCCTTTACCTTTGAGAACCCTTAATTCAGCTTTCAATCTTCCAACTTCTAACTCAAGAGCTTCTTTTTCAGCCTTCACAATCTCATAACCAGATTGTATTATCCTCAGTTGATTAAGGATGACATCCAAAGTCTCATTGTTGTCAGAATTTCTAGGATTTGAACCACAAGTTGATTCATAATCACTTCCAGCAGGAGTATTGATAGATACAGTGTTGTATACCTCCTCAGTTTCATCCATATTGGCCATCAAAGCATAATCCTCCATATCAGCAACCAGTGATGTATCATCTGATTCATTTCCTTTTTCAGATTCCACATCATATCCTGATTCATCTTCAGCAACCATACCCTTCTTGCCATGTCTTCTTTTTTGACTCTTGGTCTTCAGTAGGTCTGGACAATCAGGTCTAAAGTGTCCAGGCTTCTTGCAATTGAAGCAAAGATAATCAGGTTCCTTTCCTTGTTTCAACTCAGGACAGACCAGTTTGAAGTGTCCTGGTTTCTTGCAATGAAAGCACAAATAATCATTATCTTTCTTTGACTCATATTTCTTCCTTTCAAAGAGGCCTTTCGTGAAATTTCTTGATGTGGCCTTCCGGTCTTCATCATCCCGATTTTCTTACTCAAACAAGGCAACTGCTCCTCAGATCTCATCCAACAAATCATCTTGACCTCCTCGATGATTTTTCTTGATGAGAAGCAATCAATGCAGATGGTCTTTGGCTCTTCTTTTTCGATTTTGAGTGCACCCGACTTTTTGCTAAATTCATATGCCTTAAGATCTCGAAAACAACTTGAAGGTGTCTTCTTCATGCAACTTTCTCATTTCTTCTATTGCGATCACCTTCATTTTCCAAACACATTTTTGCAGTAGAGCTTCCAAGATTTTGGTGTTTACTTCCTCTTTGAATAACTTACACTCAAAGCAGGTGAGTTCATCCAGATTGCATTGAATCTTGATTCCATTTGCTCAATGGTTTCATTTGGCAAAGCATTTTGAACTTTTGGAACCTCTTCCGCCACACCGATTTTATTCTTTTAATTGCATCAGTGCCTTCACAGATCAAATGTATCTTGTCCCAAAGCTCCTTAGCGCTTTTGCAATCTTTAACCTTCATGTACATATTGCTATCCAAAGTTCTCGTAAATGATGTCAATAGCAATGTTGTTGAGGTTTGCTCTCTTCCTATCTTCTGCATTCCATTCTCTTTTTGGTTTAGGAATGTACTCAGTTGTATCACCCACTGTTACTGCCTTGGTAATCTCCAGTGGTCCATCAGTTAGTACATCCATCATCTCTTCATGAGTTGCAGCAAGGTAAGCCTGCATTCGACGTTTATACTCATCAAATCTATCCAGAGAACACATCAACATAGTTCTAGCATACTGTGTGTTATCCATGATGCAACTCTTTGAAAATCAGTAACTTGAAAGAAAGTTTCAAAGAATTTTCACAAGCACAACAAGTAGACTGTTCATTCTAAATCCGATTAAAAGATTATATTTATCTCCTCACGAGAATAATAATAAGCGTCCATTGATATAATCATTACATATGGATTAATCCTCCATAGACTGTTCATTCTAAATCGGGAAGTTACCGTTAACCCTTTTTAGAACCTCTTATCCTTATTTACGATTAACCCCCTAGTGATCAATTAATTCATACAACTCACTGGTAGCTAATCGAGTGTAATATGAACTCGCACGATCGATCGTTTCTAGGATTAACAAATAAGGAATCGTCTATCTACTTCCATAAATGGAAGGAATGGATTCGTGATCCGTGATAACACGGACTACTCACTCAATCCAAAGACAATGCCAAGATGGGGTAATTCGGACCACGGACTCGGTGTAATCCTTAACCGTCAAGTCAAACTTCATCTCGATTCAAGCGGTTGATGTGATCACCTTAGATTAAGATATATCCATAAATATGATCATCCATTGATTCGATAAGACTTCTCGATTACGGAATTATATCGTGAACTCTAATCAAATCGGTCCAGCCCTATATGATATATCTATCATATATAAATGCCCCATTATGTTCTCTTAACCGAAAGTCCGGATAAGACAATCACACCTATTGTGTTCTGGGCGCATTAATAGCACGTTAAAGGAGAGACCCGATACTCTCGATTAACTTCACTACGGGCTAATTGTATTTTAAGTACATCTTCACTAACTCAATCCTCCTGTGTATATACCATACACTGAGTTAAGTGATTACATAAATGATATACTTTAGGGTTTTCTGTAGTGTAAATACTATTTGTCACATCGGTGAATATGAGAATAATAAATATGAATAATAACATCATTTCATTTATTAAATAAAACAATTACAAAATTGTCTTTCGGGCATCACACCTAACAGTTACCAGAGTAAAACACAAATTTGAACTCGTTAATAAGAAGAAAACATGAATTCGAACTCGTTACCAAAGAAAAAACACAAATTTCTACTCGTTATAAAGGGAAAAACACAAATTTCCGGCGATGTCAACTCGTTATCAGGGAAAAAACCTTTTTTCTGCATGGACAAATCGTTACCAGAGCAAAACACAAATTTGAACTCGTGAATAAGAAGAAAACAAGAATTCGAACTCGTTACCAAAGTAAAAACTCAAACCTCTACTCGTTATAAAGGGAAAACACAAATTTCCGGCAATGTCAACTCGTTATCAGGGAAAAAGCCTTTTTCCAGCAAGGACAACTCGTTACCATATAAAAACACAAATTTGAACTCGTTAATATTGTTGGTCCCTTGAAAAGGCTTTGGTTAAGATTAGGGGGGGTGAATAAACTTAATACTTAAAACTTTTGGAGTTAACAAATTCTGCAACTTCAAAGATCTACGATACTTGAAGAGTCTGCTTTGAGACTTGAGCCTCTTTGGTAAATGATGAGTTCATCGTGATTCGAGCTTTCTTTGAATTTGTGCAAATGGAATTATATCAAAATTAAGCCTTATTACTTGTTGTTAAATATGATACTAAGTATTAGATACTCAGTAGTGCAAGTGTGTGATTTCAGTTGCTAGATTCAGTAGGTTGATGAGTGAAATAAACTAAGTGCAGAAAGTAAATGCTGAAAGTAAGTAGGCAGATTTTTAGAGTGGTTCCAGGTGATGTAATCTCAGACGCCCACTCTTCTCTCCGTGATGTTGGAGGAAATTCACTAGAGATCTTTGAAGTAGTCATTACAAAGATTCCTATGTTGTTTGTCCTTCACCAATAACTATGGCTTCACAAACTAAAAATCGGGAACAGTAGGATTGTCGCTCCTTAGTCTTCCACCTGGTCCTTGAAGGGTAGGATTGCCTCTTCACCACACGCCTCCACCACAAACAATGATCTTTCACACCCAACAGATGCTTCACTGCTTTCAGCAGAGTTCTTTATGAAATAAAGATTGAATCAAGTAAATGATTGATTGCAAAGAGACTTGATTAGATGATGTAATCAGCAGCTTGCGTCTTCAAGTGTATAGTCTTGATGCGGCTTGAATCTGTAATGCACTTGAAGAAATTCACTAGATCGTTGACTTTATGCTCAACAAGTTCAAAGAGGTGTTTTTCATTTCGGTGTTATCACTTAAAGTTTATCTCAAATTTTCATCATCTTTTTCTGAGTTGAAAGTCTCCTATTTATAGGCAAGAATGCATGTGACTTGTACTTGAATTTCAAATGTAACCGTTCCTCGTTTTTGTCCCATCTGATTTTTTATTCTCGTCACTATTCATAGGATCGACACATCTCGAATTCCTTTTTGACAAAGGTGATCATCCACCCCTTTGACTTGTATCCAATATATAAAAATATGAATCATCCCAACGTCTTTTTAATCTCAACCTTTGATTTTCTTGATAAGTCAGAGGTAGTTGGCTGTCCTTATCCATGTAGTCTTCCAAAATAATCTTGAATAAATCGAGATATATATATCAGAGGCTTATCATCATTGAAGTTCAAATCAATCTGCTGATCATTATATTTCTGTATAAAATATAATGCAGCTGATTACTTTTATCTAACTTTTATTTGTGTAGTTAGATTACATCATTTTAATTATAACTAAGTTCCAAACATCATCCAACTTATGGAACTTAGACTTCTACTACACAAGGTATATGTAATCGTTTAGGTCATCACAGACTTGCCTAAATTTCGATTCCATATCCTTGACTTAAATTACTAAGTTTGATCCCTTAGCCTTCAGAATCGAGTTTGAACCCTCAGCCTTGGTCTTTGGTCTTCAAAGAGGTTCTCGACTAGTCTCTCGACCTATCTACCCCATCGACCTAGACCGATCTCATTGATATCAACCAAAGATCCTTTACAAAGGCTTGTTTGATCAAACCTATTTATGAATCAAACTCTAATAAACCTATACATTTAATCTAGACATCTTTTTGCCTTTGCACTATAACAGCTAGTATGGCACTCATTATCAAAACTAATAAATAAGTCCAACAAATTAGATGAAAACATGAATTCGAACTCATTACCAAAGATAAAACACAAATTTCTACTCATTATAAAGACAAAACACCAATTTCCGGCGATGTCAACTCGTTATCAGGGAAAAACCCTTTTTTTGCATGGACAAATCGTTACCAGAGTAAAACACAAATTTGAACTCGTTAATAAGAAGAAAACATGAATTCGAACTCGTTACCAAAGAAAAAACACAAATTTCTACTCGTTATAAAGGGAAAAACATAAATTTCCGGCGATGTCAACTCGTTATCAGGGAAAAACCTTTTTCCACCAAGGACAACTCATTACCAGAGAAAAACACTAATTTGAACTCGTTAATGTGATGAAAACATGAATTCGAACTCGTTACCAAAGATAAAACACAAATTTCTACTCATTATAAAGGGAAAACACCAATTTCCGGCGATGTCAACTCGTTATCAGGGAAAAAACCTTTTTTTTTGCATGGACAAATTGTTACCAGAGCAAAACACAAATTTGAACTCGTTAATAAGAAGAAAACATGAATTCGAACTCGTTACCAAAGTAAAAACTCAAACCTCTACTCGTTATAAAGGGAAAACAAAAATTTCCGGCAATGTCAACTCGTTATCAGGGAAAAAGCCTTTTTTCCAGCAAGGAAAACTCGTTACCACATAAAAACACAAATTTGAACTCGTTAATATGATGAAAAGATGAATTCGAACTCGTTACCAAAGATAAAACACAAATTTCTACTCATTATAAAGGGAAAACACCAATTTCCGATGATCTCAACTCGTTATCAGGGAAAAAACCTTTTTTTCTGCATGGACAAATCGTTACCGGACCAAAACACAAATTTGAACTCGTTAATAAGAAGAAAACATGAATTCGAACTCGTTACCAAAGAAAAAACACAAATTTCTACTCGTTATAAAGGGAAAACACAAATTTCCGACGATGTCAACTCGTTATCAGGGAAAAGGCCTTTTTTCCAGCAAGGACAACTCGTTACCAGAGAAAAACACTAATTTGAACTCGTTAATATGATGTAAACATGAATTCGAACTCGTTACCAAAGATAAAACACAAATTTCTACTCATTATAAAGGGAAAACACCAATTTCCGGTGATGTCAACTCGTTATCAGGGAAAAAACCTTTTTTCTGCATGGACAAATCGTTACTAGAGTAAAAAAAAAATTTGAACTCGTTAATAAGAAGAAAACATGAATTCGAACACGTTACCAAAGAAAAAACACAAATTTCTACTCGTTATAAAGGGAAAAACACAAATTTCCGGCGATGTCAACTCGTTATCACGGAAAAAGCCTTTTTTCCACCAAGGACAACTCGTTACCAGAGAAAAACACTAATTTGAACTCGTTAATGTGATGAAAACATGAATTTGAACTCGTTACCAAAGATAAAACACAAATTTCTACTCATTATAAAGGGAAAACACCAATTTCCGGTGATCTCAACTCGTTATCAGGGAAAAAACTTTTTTTTCTGCATGGACAAATCGTTACCGGAGCAAAACACAAATTTGAACTCGTTAATAAGAAGAAAACATGAATTCGAACTCGTTACCAAAGAAAAAACACAAATTTCTACTCGTTATAAAAAGAAAAACACAAATTCCCGGCGATGTCAACTCGTTATCAAGGAAAAGGCCTTTTTCCAAAGCAAGGACAACTCGTTACCGAGAGAAAACACTAATTTGAACTCCTTAATATGATGTAAACATGAATTCGAACTCGTTACCAAAGATAAAACACAAATTTCTACTCATGATAAAGGAAAACACCAATTTCGGTGATGTCAACTCGTTATCGTGGAAAAAACTTTTTCTCGCATGGACAAATCGTTATCGGAGCAAAACACAAATTTTAACTTGTTAATAAGAAGAAAACATGAATTGAACTCGTTACCAAAGAAAAACACAAATTTCTACTCGTTATAAAGGGAAAAACACAAATTTCCGCGATGTCAACTCGTTATCGTGGAAAAGGCCTTTTTCCAAAGCAAGGACAACTCGTTACCAGAGAAAAACACTAATTTGAACTCGTTAACATGATGAAAACATGAATTCGAACTCGTTACCAAAGATAAAACACAAATTTCTACTCATTATAAAGGGAAAACACCAATTTCCGGCGATGTCAACTCGTTATCAGGGAAAAACCTTTTTCTGCATGGAAAAATCGTTACTAGAGTAAAACAAAAATTTGAACTCGTTAATAAGAAGAAAACATGAATTCGAACACGTTACCAAAGAAAAAACACAAATTTCTACTCGTTATAAAGGGAAAAACACAAATTTCCGGCGATGTCAACTCGTTATCAGGGAAAATGCCTTTTTTCCACCAAGGACAACTCGTTACCAAAGAAAACCCTAATTTGAACTCGTTTATATGATGAAAACATGAATTCGAACTCGTTACCAAAGATAAAACACAAATTTCTACTCATTATAAAGGGAAAACACCAATTTCCGGTGATGTCAACTCGTTATCAGGGAAAAAACCTTTTTTTTGCATGGACAAATCGTTACCAGATTAAAACACAAATTTGAACTCGTTAATAAGAAGAAAACATTAATTCGAACTCGTTACCAAAGAAAAAACACAAATTTCTACTCGTTATAAAGGGAAAAACATAAATTTCCGGCGATGTCAACTCGTTATC
>JAOBSW010001091.1:0-127380 GCA_026214975.1 Gentiana macrophylla
TTCAACTCACCAAAGTCATGAAGGTTTACAGGCGTTGAAATGTTTCAACTACAAAGTCAGTTTTGAAAAGTGAAACGCCTTGCATCCATTTAATTGCTTACCCAGCGCAACAATAAACCTAAGGTTAACCTAGGCTATATATATTATGGGATGATGCTGAGATAAATACCGTATATCTCTAAATCAGGAAGCACATCAAAGAAAAAAAATGGCAACGGAAAGAAACGAATTCATGAAAATGCTTGGAGGAAGAAAGGCAACAAATTCGAATCATATTCAAGCAAGAACTCTGGAGGAAGAGATGAAGCGGTTAAGGAAGGAATTTATGCACCAACCTGGAGGAGCAAAAGCAAGACATGATGGCACAGATGGGAACTTCTTCATGAAACCGAGAACATCAACGTGAGCGTGGTTGAGAGAGGTTGAATCAAGAGATCGCGTGAGGTGGCAACTGGAAAGAGACGATGCGGACTTCTACAAGAGGAAGATCAATCAAGTTGTCCAGGTTTGCAATGAGGCGACGGGGAAAAAGGATTGCACATCCGCCACATTATCGTGATTTTTGAAAAACTTTGTTGTTGTTATGTCTGCTTGTTTAATTTTAATTTTCTTGTTTGTTTATGCGAAACTTTGGGTTTAATTTTAATTTTTGTTTGTATAATTTATTTTCATGTCTTGAAACTAATGCTTTTATTTTTATGTTCATGTTTATTGTATAATATATTTATCTCTAAATATTTCATTCTTTGGAAATTGCCATGAGTTTGGTTTGTTATGCTTTTTCCTTGGGGTTGGTTCTGGGTTTTGTATATGTTACAAGTTAAAGCCTCAGATGCACCAACCTGGAGGAGCAAAAGCAAGACATGATGGCACAGAGATGGGAACTTCTTCATGAAACCGAGAGGAATATCAATCAAGTTGTCCAGTTTGCAACGAGACGACGGGAAAAGGATTTCACATCCGCCACATTTTATCTATGATTTAAGAAAAACTTTGTTGTTGTTATTTGTTTTGTTTAATTTTAATTTTAATTTCTGGTTTTGTATATGTTACACAAGTTAAAGCTTGTGTCAATTTGAATTGTATGTTGTTATTTTAATGAGACTTGGAAATGGAGGACTTGAATCATATGGTTTATAAGAAAATAAAATGATTTGTATTGCTTATGTGAGTTGAATGAAAAAATTAATTGAGTGTCCGATATAGAAAGAAGAAAAAGATTATATTAATTAACGGGGAGAAATAATGTAATTATAGGATTTTCATACTTTATAAATTATAATAATAAAGAATATAAGGAAGAAAAAACATGCATGTAGGCGTGAAAAAGAGGATTGCATTAAAAAAAACAACAACTACTCTGCGTGATAAACAAGAAGGAAATAAAGAGAGAATATACCATGTCCCATCGCATGCATGAAGGCGTGAAAAAAGTAGAAAGAGGACAAAACATGACATAATCAAGTGGGAGGGTCCATTGTTGACATGGACCGTCCATTCCCCCTCATTTTTATTCATTTCATTTTGTTTTTAAGCGAGTAGATAGTAGTACCATTTTCATGCACGAGTAATGATAGAGCGATGTGTCACGACAATTGACATTACGGTGATTTTCACTATTGATATTTGATCTTTTAGATTTATGACATACAATAAGCCCGTTTAGGGTGTCTTATGTAGTATGTCCACTCAACTGGATTTAGGGTGTCTTATGTGAGTATGTCACTCAATCTCAGTCCGTTTAGGATGTCTTACGTGGGTGTCTTACGTGAGTATGTCACACAAAAAGTCCGTTTATGGTGTCTTACGTGAGTATGTCACTCCAATATGTCCGTTTAGGGTGTGTTATGTGAGTATGTCACCCAATCACCCGTTTAGGGTGTCTTACGTGAGTATGTCACACCATAAGTAGTCTAATTGAATGAAGTCCGGTTATGGTGTCTTACGTGAGTGTGTCACACAAAAAGTCCGTTTATGGTATCTTACGTGAGTATGTCACACAATAAGTCCGTTTAGGGTGTCTTAAGTGAGTATGTCACTCAATATGTCCGTTTAAGGTGTGTTATGTGAGTATGTCACTCAATAAGTCCGTTTAGGTGTCTTACGTGAGTAAGTCACACAATAAGTCCGTTTAGGGTGTCTTACGTGAGTATGTCACACCATAAGTAGTCCTGATTGAATCTAGTAAGTCCGTTATGGTGTCTTACGTGAGTATGTCACACAATAAGTCCGTTTATGGTGTCATGCGTGAATATGTCGCACAATAAGTCCGTTTAGGGTGTGTTACGTGAGTATGTCACTCAATAAGTCCGTTAAGGGTGTCTTACGTGAGTATGTCACACAATAAGTCTGTTTATGGTGTCTTACGTGAGTATGTCACTCAATATGTCCGTTTATGGTGTGTTATGTGAGTATGTCACTCAATAAGTCCGTTTAGGGTGTCTTACGTGAGTAAGTCACACAATAAGTCCGTTTAGGGTGTCTTACGTGAGTATGTCATGCATAATAAGTCCGTTTTTGGTGTCTTACGTGAGTATGTCACCAATATGTCCGTTTAGGATGTGTTATGTGAGTATGTCACTCAATCACCCGTTTAGGGTGTCTTACGTGAGTATGTCACACCATAAGTAGTCCTAATTGAATCGAGAAGTCCGGTTATGGTGTCTTACGTGGAGTATGTCACACAATAAGTCCGTTTAGGGTGTCTTACGTGAGTATGTCACTCAATATGTCCGTTTAGGGTGTGTTATGTGAGTATGTCACTCCAATAAGTCCGTTTAGGGTGTCTTACGTGAGTAAGTCACACAATAAGTCCGTTCGGGTGTCTTACGTGAGTATGTCACACCATAAGTAGTCCTAATTGAATCGAAAGTCGGTTATGGTGTCTTACGTGAGTATGTCACACAAAAAGTCCGTTTATGGTGTCTTACGTGAGTATGTCACACAATAAGTCCGTTTAGGGTGTTTACGTGAGTATGTCACACCATAAGTAGTCTAATTGAATCTGGAAGTCCGGTTATGGTGTCTTACGTGAGTATGTCACACAATAAGTCCGTTTATGGTGTCATACGTGAATATGTCACACAATAAGTTCGTTTAGGGTGTGTTACGTGAGTATGTCACTCAATAAGTCCGTTAAGGGTGTCTTACGTGAGTATGTCACACAATAAGTCCGTTTATGGTTTCTTACGTGAGTATGTCACTTAATATGTCCGTTTAGGGTGTGTTATGTGAGTATGTCACTCAATAAGTCCGTTTAGGGTGTCTTACGTGAGTAAGTCACACAATAAGTCCGTTTAGGGTGTCTTACGTGAGTATGTCACATAATAAGTCCGTTTTAGGTGTCTTTACGTGAGTATGTCACACCATAAGTAGTCTAATTGAATCGGAAGTCCGGTTATGGTGTCTTACGTGAGTATGTCACACAATATGTCCGTTTAAGGTGTGTTATGTGAGTATGTCACATAATAAGTCCGCTTATGGTGTCTTACGTGATTATGTCACACAATAAGTCCGTTTATGTTGTCTTACGTGAATATGTCACACAATAAGTCCGTTTATGGTGTCTTACGTGAGTATGTCACTCAATATGTCCGTTTAGGGTGTGTTATGTGAGTAACTCACCAATCGATCCGTTTAGGATGTATGTATTAACTATTTTTTAATAATCAAATGATGTAACTAGAATAAATAAATAAATAAATATAATCAAATCAAATGATGTAACTAGAATAATTATTTTGATTTTTTTTTTTAATTTTGTGATCAGAACCCTTCTCTCCCCCTCCATCATCATCAATTCCCGCCCTTAAGCTGCTCCCCTCTCAATTGTTGCAACCAAAATTTTTGGGGGCCTGCTTTCCCGCTAAGAATCACCCAAAATTTAGAAATTTTCAAATTCCCTATTTGATTTGATTGAATTCTTCACCCACAACTAACCCTCTAACCAACCCAAGTACACCCACCTTTCATTGATGTGTTTCCCCTTTTGATCTTCCCACCATTCAACCTTCAAAATCTCCATTAAAGAAACCAACTAGAGCTAATTTTGGTGAGTTACTCTGCTCTTTTGTTTTAGCTTTTCTTCATGGTGAGTTACTCTACCTCTTTTGTTTTTCAGAATGTTGTTACATTTTTTTGAATTTGAACTAATTTCTAACATATTTGTGTGAATTAACAGGAGGCATCAATGCCTTAATGAGCTAATTTTGGTGAGTTACTCTGCTCTTTTATTTTAGCTTTTCTTCAGGGGCTTTCCGATGTACCTCTTTTGTTTTTCCACAATGTTGTTACATTTTTTTGAATTTGAACTAATTTCTAACATATTTGTGTGAATTAACAGAGCATCATTGCCTTATGAGAGCTAATTATGGTGAGTTACTCTTGCTCTTTTGTTTTAGCTTTTCTTCTAGGGGCTTTTAGAGTTGCTTTCGAGGCAACTCTTTTGTTTTTCTCAAATTTGGCACCATTTTTGTGAATGTGAGCTAATTTCTAACATATTTGTGTGAATCTACCTAGACATCAATTACTTAATGCAATTTTGGTGAGTTACTCTGTTCTTTTGTTTTAGCTTTTCTTCCAGGGGGCTTTCGAGGCAACTCTTTTGTTTTTCCGGAAATTTGGTTACATTTTGTGAATTTGAGCTAATTTCTAACATATTGGGGTGAATTTACCTAGACATCAATTACTTAATGAGCTAATTTTGGTGAGTTACTATGCTCTTATGAATTATGTTTTTGAAACGAAGAAGCGATCAAATTCACTCATAGATTGCACTCTTGTGAATCGGGAGTACTTGTTAAGGCGTTTAGTTATTTATTTGAGATATAGACGGACCATTTAATACTCAATTATGCACAATTCTTTTCATAGTGCATGCAATCTACGAAATGAACTGAAGCAAAATATGAAGGTACTTCTCCGATTTCCGATTCTTACAGCAAGGTAAATGAATGCAGGACATTTCATGAAAGCGTACATTGTTATGCAAATGTGGCATTCTGCAAAATTGGTGACTTGAGGTGAATGAGATGCTAACCAGGAGGCGTTTCTACGGTTGTCCTTATTGGCGGTATGACTAATTTTTTTGGTTATACTTTCCATTTACTTTCAAGGGATAATGTGTCTCGTATAATAATTGGAATTTCTTATTTTGCAGGATGATGAAGTCAAATGTGACTATTTCATATGGCGGGGACAAGGTCTGCATCTCTTTGGGCCATATGGCAAAGTGTCTTTCATCTACTAGGCCATATGGCAAGGTGTCTTCATCTCTTGGGCCACATGAAGATGTTACCTCTGTGAACTTGATGAAGAAAGCAGATAAACTTGAATGCACAATCGGTGTCCTTCAAAATGATATTGAAATGATAAAGTGCATGCGAGACAATGATGCAAAAAAAAATTGAACAAGTTGAGATCAACGTCAACGAGTTATTGAGAGTACCAATTCAGATTCCATGGTTCAAATGTTACTCCATGATATAGAAAGGATTGCTCGCGCTGGAGACACTACTTGAGAAGACCAGGGTAGGGAACAATTCATCTCAAAAGAAACTTGTATTATTGACTATTACTTGTCTAACCTTTTATTTTCGTATGTCATCTTACGAAATAAAAACTAAATTTCTTGGTATTATGTATTTCTCTGTACATTTCATTTGGTTTTCTTATCTAATGGTTATTTGAAGGATTTGAATGGTTATCACATTAAACAAAAGGAGAACAACCAACACATCAATGTTTTACAAGCTTAAACCCGTATCTGGGGCACACAAGCTTGAACTTGTTTCAGGGCCGACACAAGTTTAAACTGTTTTTTTGAGAAGATAAACATGTTTTAGAGTGAATGTTTTACAACACCCTTAATGGGCCTTAAAACACCACATTCGTGACACTCGAACAACGTCCCCTTCACATTAAACAAATGAGAACAACCAACACATCAATGTTTTACAAGCTTAAACCCGTTTCATAGGGCTATACAAGCTTGAACTTGTTTCAGGCCGACACAAGTTTAAACTGCTTTCTAGAGTGAATGTTTTACAACACCCTTAATGGACGTAAAACACCACATTCGTGACACTCGAACAACTTCCCTTCACATTAAAAAAATGAGAACAACCAACACATCAATTTGCCATCATTCAAAATTCAACATCATCTACATCTTCAGATTTAAACATCAACCAATCAACCAAAGAAGAACAACCAACACATAGAATTTGCCATTATTCAAAAATACAATAACAAACAAACACATCAACACATCACTTTCCATTATTCAAAATACAACACAAGTTACGTCTTCGAATCTTACACATCAACCAATCATCCTCAATGATTAAACATCCACAATATGTAAACATCTCATCCTCTTCATCAACACTAATACTTAAACAGCCACAATATGTATCCCATCGCCTTCCTGTAACATGTCAAAGAAAAAAGGTAACAAGCTTAATGCAATGTAACATGATTGAATATAAAAAGAACTCTAAATATTAATCCATACAATACCTTATCATGGCAAAGTAGAGTGTCGGTTGGTGAGCATTTCTCCACCAATCAAACTCTTACAAGTGGAGCGTAATGACCATTGACACCGCATTTTCCACAAACATACTTCCGTCTTTACGTCCTCCCGGTGAAGCGTTTCCTCTTTTTGATGGCCGTCGACTTTGTCTCTTTGGCACCTTCGGTGGCAAAACCACATCGTTAAGCACATCATCGGGATACACACATTCATCTTCATTTTGAAGTGGATACACACATTTGGAATAACTAGCCTCCAACAATTGACGCTTATAATACCAAGTGCAATACTTGGAGGCTTGCTTCCTGTATACTTCAACACAAAGAAATTGCATGCTCTCATGGATACATATCCATCGGAATTTTACATGTACAAGTCTTCAAATCCAACTCAACGATGTAAGAAATAACGACATCCTTTTCACTTAACATCATACTTATCGAGGAAAGTGTATTAAGCGAAAATCATTTTTGACTCGAAGCTTTTGTTCACCGATTTCAATTTTGGGAGTAAGAGCATCTTGGCAATTTGTAGATGATTCATTTCTTTTAGCAAACCAATCTGTAACATCTCCCGGATATGTTCAATCAACCCAACAATTGAAAATTCTCGTGCACGCTTTAGCCTAGCATTCTGAGACTCGGCATGGTTTGTGGTCATTATGTTGTAACGAAATCCCTCAAATTTAGCTCACAGCCCACATAGGGAATTCGCTTCTTTCAAATATTTGTCGAAACTTCGGACATTTACTACATAAAGTTTGAAATGCAACTTGATTACCATACAGATAAAGGCGTCTGCAGCTTTACGAAAGAGCTTTCCCACACCACGTCACAGGATATTTCATCCTCAAATTCTTTTGCATGTGATACATGCGATGCCCATGGTGCGCATTCTTAAACACCGCCTTGAAAGATGTTTTAATACTATCGGCACGATCAAAAGTATCATAAGATCATTCGTGTCCCCAATGATGGGTTTTAGCTTATCAAAAAACCATGTCCAAGACTCTATACTTTGAAGCAACAACACCCCAAGCAAGTGGAAATATTTGATGATTTGCATCTTGACATGTTGCCACAAGTAAGGTCCCTTTATAACACGTTTTAAATACGTTACCGTCCACATAAATGACTTTCCGCATCGCCAAATAAAACCCTCAATACTTTGACCAAGTGCCATGAAAAAGTATTTGAAAACATTCCCATCACTTTTTCAATATGATATACGATTGTCCGGGTTTCTAGCCTTCATCCTATAACAATATTTGGGTAATTCTACCCAACTTTTGTTTGGATTACCCTTATCAAATCTTACGCATAACCCTTAGCCTGTAAGCCTTGCAATAAGTTACATCATATCCAAATTCTTCTTTGGAAATCATGCATCAAGTCCTTTGGTGCGTTAATACGATTGGCATCTTTAAACCTTCCGGCAAAGTATGTGCCAATTAGCTTGTGCGTAGCATGTCCATGGTCTTTCGAGGAGCAATAGGTGGGCGGCTATGCTTGTTTGCATATCGTTACCACTACAAATCGCTCAGATGGTGCTTGAAGTTTGGTGGCTCATAACGCCATTTGCATCCGGCGGCTTCACATAAAACCGAATAAACACTTTTGTTGAAGTTTGCGTTTTGAATTCAAACTTGTACGTAGCCATAAGTTTGAATACCAAAAACTTTTGCATTTAAGCGGATCATTCACACGAAAGTCTTCATGTTCGGGAATGCACACTAAAGTATCACCTACTGATGCGGCTACAACGAAAGTCTTCATGTTCAATTCTTTGCACGTTAACCATAGTTGGGGTGCATTCAAGGGATCAACAACCTCATTTCTCTCAACAAAGCCATCAAGATTCTCATTTGACAATTCATCACCCCGCTCATGCTAATTCTCGATATGATTCTTCTAAATAAACATCTTCACCCAAATTCACCAATAAGGAGTCTTCAAGTTGCTCATTAAAGTCCATGTTGTCACCCCCATGTTCAAATGAGAATCTTCGACACATGTCTCTATGCTTTCTATTCTTACATCCAACATCTCTTCCATGGCATTCCCAACAACATCCACATCTATCTCTTCATTAATGATCTTTTCAACACATGTCTCTATGCTTTCTATTCTTACATCCAACATCTCTTCAATGGCATTCCCAACAACATCCACATCTATCTCTTCATTAACATTCTTTTCAACACATGTTTCCATGCTTTCTCTTCTTACATCCAACATCTCTTTCATCCCATTTGCCAAAACATCAACATCTGTCTCTTCATCTCTTTCAACACATGTTTCTTGACTTTCCGACACATTTACTACTTCACATGTTTCTTGACTTTCATAAACCTCGGTACACTTTTCCTTTTCCTTCAAACATATTAATAAAGCATCTTGTTTTAAATTACAAACATATATAAACCGATTCACAAGCTTATCGCAATCAAGCACCATCGGTCAAGCTTTACTAATGGGGACCATATATTTCATCTCAAACTCATACTTAGTTGTATCGATTTCCAACTCATTTTTCACCATGTCATACAATTCTTCAAATGTAATGTTCTTTTTTGACACTCAGAATCGTCGAAACTTCTTCAGATTCACACCCTACATACTTCCAAGACCATAGACCATTGACGTCTTTTTCAATCTCCACAGGGTAAAATATAATAATACAAACTTTATCTTCCATCACGCTTCACCGAGATCCTGTTTTTATTCAATACAATAATTACAAACCAATATACACATAGACAAAATCCATAATTCCGTTCAAATAGCCATTAACAAGTTTAAACTTGTGTCACACTATAATCAATCCACCTTGAAATGCAGATAGAAGTTCACATAGCCATTAACAAGTTTAAACTTGTGTCACACTATAATCAATATTTTAAGATTAATACGATTACCATTCACCTGGAAATGCAGCTAGATATAACCAAATAGATATATATATATATATATATATATATATATATATATATATATATATATATATATATATATATATATATATATATATATAGGTAGTCATACCGGGTAATAACTGCACAAATCACCAATTCAACATTTAACCATTTCAATTCAAATCAAATATCCATTTTCAATCAGGGTCGCCCCCATTTTCAATTCAATTCAGAGTTAAACACACGGTTTAAGCTAATCCCGTAGGGTAAGTAAACTAACAAACTCAATTTCCCTAAATTCACATACCGGTATGGAAAGCCAAGAAACCCTTTCGATTACCACCCAGCTCGGCTAAGACAATGATTGACGGAGAAGAAGAAAAGAGAGGGTTGTTCCGGCGAGGACAATGACTGGACACCGATGGAGAGACACAGCAGAGTTATTCGCTTTGCAAAGAGAGGCGAGCGAGTAATTGGATCTCGACCGATTTTGGCGTTTAAATTAGGGTTGGTTAATTTACCGCCTCTAATTTAGGGGTCGGATTAAGCAAAGTTTAATGGGATGTTTAATTAAGGGTTAATTACATTTTTAGTGTTAAGTAAATCACCCCAAATCAAGAAGGGGGGAGGGCATTAATGGCTTTTCACCTAACTTGGAGAGTCCAAGCTTGTTCATGACATGATTTATGTCATAAGCTTATTGTTGCAACAATTTCGGTTGACAAGCTTAAATAACTAAAGCCCCCTAACATAATTCCCTAACCCCTTCAAAAAAGAAAAGAAAAAAGAACATAAGTCCCTAAGGGCATTTACATCAGAAGTCTTATACGGCGCTCTATTCCTAAAATAAAGATAAAAAATAGAAATTTTCTTCAAATAACTCCAAAGCAGAAGCCTCATCCTTATTTATTTTTAGTGTCAATAAATAGTGTATCCCCATTTGTGGAGCATTATCCCCATTTTATGATATTTGGTATAAAGATATGGATATGGATGCCGTTGTGAAGTGTTTTAAATTGGGATGTTGTAAAATAGGAATTTGTATTATTTTATATTATTTTAGGAATAAGAAATAGAATTTCTGATTTAAATGCCTTAACACTCCCTTTTTTTTTCCTTTTTTTTCAACCATTATCTTTTCAAATAGAAATCACCAAACCCAAAAGCACAAACCAGAATTTTATATTTGTTTCGATTCGAATAATATTTTGGGTGGGTAAACCACTCTAAAAACAAAGGAAGAGCCATTAAAAAAAAAAAAATCTAATCGTTTTTTTTGCTTTTATGATAAAGTAGAGTTTAGAGCCAAAATTTTAATGGGCAGGTGTCATTTATTCATTGATGCATCCGTTTCATATGGTGTTTGTGTTTGTAAGACTATTGAAATTTGCAGTATCCTCAGACTGAGTATCTGGAGTGTCCGTCGTGTATCGTCACGTATTGAATACGATATATACGCTTATAAGATAAAGTATCCGTGCATCTTAATTTTTATCCGATATTTGACCATTTTAAAAGTTTGGACATATATGTTGGTGATTCACCGACCAGATTATCCATCCCAAATGTGGCATTGATTCATGTTGGGCTATGATTTTGAATTGGGTAATTTTAGTGTTTTAAACGTACTACCTCCTCCGTCCTAAAATATAATTCACTCTATCTCTTTTTGATTCTACATTATCAATGAATCATTTATTTCTATTTTCTTTATCTTACTCTAATTTATTAACAATCCAACTATTTTTCAATATTTTATAACCATTTCATTAATGATGGTCAAAAGATATTTTAGTTATTTCTACTGAAATTTCGTCATTCAACCATTTTATTAATTTGTGTGAAACACCTAAAACGCACTTATATTTTTGTGATGGAGATTGTATCAAAGATTAAGTAAATCTGAGATCGATAGAAGTGACGTACACATGAAACATAAACGCAAATAAACCAAAGAGAAAAAACAATAGTATAACATGAGCAGTATGAAACTGCTTTACTCTTATTTTGTTCTGGAGTAATTTACATTAACAATATTAATAGGGGTTCTAAAGGCACCCCCAAAATTACTTCCAAGACTCCATTTAATGAATATTTTTGGACGTAAAAAACTTGGTGGCAAGATCGACGTTTTGTTAACACCAACGGCGTTACTGACGCCGCGTTGGTGTGCAAGAACGCCGATGTGAAATCGTGGATTGGCGCTCGAGTTTTAATACTTTTATATAGTGCGTCGGTGAATGCGGTGTTCGCTGTGAAGCACCAAGATCGATGTCATCGATGTTGGTGCTCCACATGAACACCAAGCATTTCACCGACGCTCCTTATGTAAAAATCACCGATTCTTTTGAAGAAATTTTTATGGTGTCGGGGGTAAGGGGGTGCCGATAAAACCCCCTATTAATATAGCCAATTTAATTTTCTCAAACTTTAATCCTGAAAAGCGACCTAAAAATTGATAATGTGAACATGGTTTTGGACTGATATAGTTCCATTCATAACCATCACAAACATATATAATATGAAATTTGGATGATTCTGACGTCGGCAGTTTTTATTGGACTACACAATCAGATGATCGTCATGTGGACAAACCAGCAATATATATATATATATTCACAATAGCGATCATCCAGCCGTACGGTGCAATAATAATAGTCAATGGCTAAGACCCATTAGTATGGGTAGTTCTTGCCTAGGTATTATATTTTAAGAGTTGTATGATGTGACATCATCCTGGCCACAGACTGTAAATAGTAATGTGGTCAGGATGATGCCACATGATACAACTCCTCAAATTGAGTACCTAGGCAAGAACTTTTTCCCCATTAATATGGTCGTGATGAGGAGCTGTGGGTCCGGCCAATCATGTTAAACCTTAAAGTGGTCGAACCTTCATCTTCATGGCTCCCGGGTTGCTGCCCTCCAAATGGATTCGGGTACGACCCGGATGGATCATCCATATTATCATCTCCACTATTATTATGAGCTCTTTCTTGACCAGATTTATCTCCTTCAATCTCCCTGTATCTATTCAAATACCTCTTCATCGGTCCAGCATAATCATCAAAGCCTAAAGTCCTTAGGGCCCAGCAAATGTCATCGCCGGAAACCGTCTTCCGGCGCTCTTTCCGGCACTTCTCGGATGCTTCACTTGTAACGAAGCCAATGAACTCCGAAACGCATTCTTGCATTGTTTCTTTGGCATCTTTTGAGATCTTTGCATTTGTTGGCAACATTTGCTTCATTATTCGACCCACGTTGGCGATCGGTAACAGACGGTCTTGTTCCTTGATTGCAGGAGGAACCTCATTTGATGTTCCCCCAACAGTACTGTCCACCATTTTTACAACTGAAATGAAGTTAATGTACTACAAATATTGTTGTAGGTACATTTGTAGGTCAATGATATCATATATATATATATATAGAGAGAGGGGTGGGTAGTGATGTAGTGTATAAAGTATACAAACGGTTTTGAGTATATTAAAATGTGTATATACATGCACACATCATCCTGAGTATTTTATTATCTAATGACAATACGTATAGTAATTGTTTATGTTTGAACCAACAATTTGTATAGTATTTAATTTGAAGATTCCACCTTGACGGAGAAAATGTAACATCCCACTCCAAAATCTTGAAAAATCTTTATCTGGAAGATATGTGTTTGACACGTGATTTTTAAAATAATTCATCAAGTCACGTAAAACTGACGTCATATCTGAATAATATAAGAATTACGCAGAAACAACAAAATATTCTGAGACTTGGGAAAATAGATCTCACGGACTTTCAAATTTCGTGCCACAAAACATTAATGTCCATGTTGAAGGATTGTGCAAGTTATGGGAGAGATGACCCACACTTGAAAGTAGTTCAACTAAAGATTTTGGGAGAGATGATAGTTTCATATGGTATCGGAGCTAGAGGTCATTGGATCGAACCCTGGTGTCAACATTATTTTTCCAATTTATATTGTGCAAGTGTTGGAGAGATAACCCACGCTTGAGAAGCCGTGTTGAAGGATTGTGCAAGTTATGGGAGAGAGACGTGTTGAAGGATTGTGCAAGTTATGTGACAAATGACCCACACTTGAGTGTGTAAGATGTTCCTCATTTATATTGTGCAAGTGTTGGGAGAGATACCAATACTTGAGAAGGCGTGTTGAAGGATTGTGCCAGTTATGAGAGAGAGGCGTGTTGAAGGATTGTGCAAGTTAAGTGAGAGATGGCCACACTTAAGTGTATAAGATGTTAATTATCTACCTCTCCACCAGTTTTAGCTTTTGAGAGAAATGATAGTTCAACAGTCCACGAAACAAAGTTATCAGAAAAGTGCATAAACACATCTGAAGTACCAATAGGGTCAAACTACTATCATAAACATGATCGTAACATGATCTCCAAACTCACCATCATATTCATTATGTACATACATATATTCTCAATCAAAATGAATGAGTGAGCACTAGCTCGACGGTTAGTAATGAGTAAGAGATCAATAAACGAGATTACTGTTTGTAATAATCCGTGAGAAATGACATGAATCTATTTATCTAGTTTGCAAGTTGCTTAAAATAATAAAGCATATAAGAGCTACTTGAAATTAGAGAGTGTCCTAGTTTCGTTTGGTTCGGTTTTAGAATTTTCAAAACCAAACCAAATATTTTATGAAACCAAAACCAATTAAAGTCGGTCTAGTTCAGTTCGGTCTTACTTTTCTTTGATTCGGTTCGATTCGGTTTGTGGGTTTATACTACAAATAATATTATTGCGTGTGTGTGTGTGGGCGGGCGGGCGGAGGGGCAGGGGTGGGTGGATCCGTGGATGGGGTGTGGGTGTGGGTGTGGGGATGTTGGTGTTGGTGTTGGTGTGTGGCCCCCGAGTATAGATGGGAAAAGGTTGCATAAGTTTAATGATTTCGGTTGTATGTTTAATATGACCTGCAAGAAAATAAATAATGGGACTTATTCGGTCTAATAGAATAAGTTCGTTTATCGTCAGAATAATAATAAGTGGCCAAGTTGGCCTGATAATATAATCGACCTGTATTGCAGGGGAATATGTAATAGGGAAACTTGAAGAAATATGTCTGTAAAGTAAAAAATTTGATAAAATATGTCTCGACGCATGATAAAATTAGGATTTTATTCATACAACTTAACTTTTTATTTTGGATTTTAGTCTGCTCTCGCCATTCAGGTGAGGAAAATTCCTCTAAGTTTTGCTTTTTGGATTTTAGTCTATCTGCCGGAAATAGTTGATTGGACACCGATTTTTAAAAATAGTCCTCTAACTAGGCTGCCACGTAAAGCGTTTTTAAAGATTAGGTGTCCATTCAATTTATTTTCGGCGGATATTACTAAAATCCAAAAACCAACTTATGACCATTTTCTCACCCGAGCATTAATTAAAATTCAAAATATAGCCAAGCGAGTATGACTAAAATCCTAATTTACTCCTCGACGACATCGCGTGCCTCGTGCGTCGCGCAGTGGTAATTCGTGCGTCGGAAGCAGACATAGTTTTCAAATGTTTATTTTTCAGGCATATTTTTTCAACTTTTTACTTTTCGGACATATTTCTTCAAGTTTACGTATGTAGCCATATTTGACTCAAGAGAAATCCAACTTGATACGTAACGAGATAGGTATATAAGTTGCCACATATGGCATTGATTGTATGATTAATGATTTAGTCCGACTTGCAGAGATGAAAGATGATCCGTGCCTTCAAATAAGAAATTATAGCCCCCCCCCCCCCCCGAGCATTATGGAAATTTTTTCCTTTTTTCGGTATGTTGGAGCTCATTCTCCGACCTGCAGGTGTCTTATGAAGACCTTTTTGGGTTTTTCCCATCCTGCAGGTTTTACCATAATAATAAAGAAGCAGACTAAGTCATGTTCAGCTCATCTAGGTAAATTCATAATAGTAATAATGACGAAAGAGACCGAGTCCTGCTAAGCTCGTGCAGAAAGAGATTGACCAAGGCCAGCTCAGCTCATTCCAAAATAATAAAAAATTTGTAATATGCCATAATTTGATCAAGGTTGATGATACATAGAAATCCAAACCAGTTTGCTAAGTTATGTACATGAGGTGAGACTGAGATCTGCTCTGCTCATCTTAACATAAAGAAAAACGTAAAAGGCAAAGTCTTCATGCTTATGATTAATACACTACTCTTGCCCTTTTGCTGGATGATAGCAGTGTAGCAGCTCCTGGATGCTTCTATATCGCCTCAAACTCGGTTGTTCCGCCCGAGGTGGGAAAATTTCAAACCAACATAATGTTGTAAGCTGAGGTCTTTTTGACCACCACATAATTAACCAAATAGCGATGCTAGAAATCTCCGGGTTTTACTTTGACATATGTGAGGGTAATTGGACCTTCGAATGATGATCCATGTAGCTGTTTGAGTAGATTTGAGAATGGGCCTACAAAGTAGACAAAGCATTAAGGTCCCGGAGCTTGCCTCCGGGAGACACTCTGAAGCTTAAGTCAGTAACGGAATAGAGAAATGTCTATTGAAATGACACTAAGTGGGAATGCAGTATGTAAAAGTGCGTATCTTGTTTGTGAGGATGATGAATCTTTTTATAGGCTTCTCTCATGGGGGAGTAAATTATGTAGCATTGTAATCGTGGTCAATGAAAAGGAACCGTTTAAGAGGCAGTAATGGAGCAATCATGACAATTTGATGGCGGCAATCATGGAGCAGTTACAGTATCGTGATTCGTGGGTTAATGCCTAGTTAATGGAGAGTAACGTCATCTGAGGTCGAGACTTACTTGCCCAGAATGTACGAGGCCGGGGTGAACTTGCACCATGTCGGCAGTATGAGGTCGTAGACGTCTTACGCCGTGCCGGCCATAAGCGACAAGACGAACTGCGCCATGTCGGACAGAGGATGACATGCCATGTCGGTAAAATGATAAACAAGGGCGACATGCGCTGATATACAAACCCCAATATCGTTCTAAGCCCATGTCGTCCCATTTGAGGAAAAGACCCGATTAACTCTCCCTAGTGCCATATGTATGAAGTTGGCCATGGATCATTCCCATGTCAAGAACCATATGACATATTACTGTCTTTCATCTCAAAATCCATGCCACCATTTCTTCTGTTGTACTACCATCTCTTCCAAAAGCTTAAGCTGATGAGGATGTAGATAATTAACATTTTATATATCTTAATACTCCCCCTCAAGTGTGGGTCTGTAAGAGGAGAGAAAAACCCAATACTTGATTAATCTTTTTTTTATATAGTGTGGGCTTGTGAGAAGGTATAGAGGCCCAACACTTGATTGTTTTTTTTTTTTTTATATTTTAAATTATGCTTAGAGCGGGGTTTGAAGCCAAAACCTGTCGCTCTAATACCATGTTGTACTGTCATTTTTCTCAAAAGCTTAAGCTGATGGGAGGTAGATAATTAATATTTTATATATCTCAATAAATTAAGCTGATGGAGAGTTAGATAATTAACATTTTATATATCTCAATAACTTCATGTTCATAACTACTATCTATATATACATATAGAAGCACTCAATTAAAGTATGTAATCTCCAAAAAGCTTGCAGAGGGTGGAGGACTCAACTCGTACATTAAGCTCTCATTGATGATACTTGGTGTATTAACAAATCCCTCATATATTAGTATATCATAATATTTACACATAATTTTAATTTGTAAGTGTGAAAAGAGCAAGAGAAACCTTTGTTTGGAAGTAGAAATGGACAAAAGAAAATAATAAAAAAAAAATGATCAAACCCTGATTGGAGAGACTTTCGAAACTTGTTTTTCTTAACCAGATGCATATAGTAATGTGGATGACAAAAAGGGTGGGCTAACGGTCGGTGGCGAAACAAGAAATCGAAGGTCGGACAAGTTAATGAATTATATTTCAGATGGCTCGCAGAAAGGCTAATTTGGATTAATTAAGACAACTAACCTGGATTAATTAAGATAACTAATTATATCGAATCGAATTATATAAGGTTTTTATGTATCGAAAATAAAATCCGGACGTGATGCGTCCACCCAAACCTACCTTTGGTTCCTTCCTGATAACGGCAATGGTAAAAGGACATAAAACACTCAGAAGAATCCAAAAATCCATTGAAAATTTCACAATAATTTATTATAGCTACTCATTTTTTTTTTTTTTTGGAAAGGTTTATAGCTACTTTTGATGTGCAATTAACAAGTATTACTACTACATAATTTCTTTATAAATATAGCCTATAAAATAAGCAGTAGGTATAGGTAACTATGAGAAGACCTGCCACAGTAATAATAAATTTGTATAAAGAGAGGAGAAAGCAACCTATGAACAAATGTTTTGGCCATTACATATAAAGTATAATATATACTTTACTTTGATCACAGTTTAGAGCCAATCAAATTAAAGCACTTAAAAGTATAAAAATTTTAAGAAATAAAAAAGTTGAGTTCGACAACTTTTGGGATTAATTACAACATGGATAAATTTATATAAAATACTGGTAATTATTATTATAATTATATTGTTATGTGTTCAGGAATATAATTAAAGAGATTGAAATATGGGGAGAATAGTGCTGTTGCCGAATCCTCACAATAGATATGATGTTAATTGTGTCCTTATGGAACCCGTCACAAAGTTTTTCTTCCATGACAACAGCAATTGTTTTTTTTTTTTTTTTTTTTTTTTTTCCCCTATGCTTCTAATTGGACAATATTACTATGTCGTTGTTACAGGAATATGTCGTTGGTTCTACAGTCATTTGGCCTTTATCAATTATTAAAGGTTGGGTAACTCGTACCATTAGAACGGCATGTCATTTTCCCTGATATCACGTATGGATTAAACAATATATATATATATATATATATATATATATATATATATATATATATATATATATATATATATATATATATATATATATATTATTTTTATTTTGCTTTCTTAAAACTCACGTATCCGAAACTACTGACCGCATTAATCCGGAATTCGGTAACAATAGGAATTTTGATAATCACCATAGATTTTCTTTTTTTTGAAAAGGTGACGGATTTGAATGAGCCAAATTAGGAATGCACGCATGAATTACAAGAGATGACGGCATATTGCCCCCAGTGTTTCAAACCCACCAGTTATAAGCCTTCTTTAGCCAAGAAAGAAGCCGGCACGTTGCTAATCGGACTTTTCTAATTGCAAAATCCCCGCGGTGTACTGAGATCAATCAGAAATTTCAGTAAGGTGAGCAATGTCGTATCTGGACGCCATGATCCGGACATCTTAGTCCTTAACCGGAAAGCCGACGCGTCTGACACGTATATAATTAATGCGCCGGCCACAGCTATAAGTTCGAGGAAGCGGCGGCTTAAGGCCCAATAATTTCGAGGCCCGAATTTACATGTTCGCAATTTTTTTAAAAAAAACCCGTATAGATCTAATCCAATTTAACGTAATAGAATGTGTTAATAAAGGCCAAAAGAATTTTTAATTGACTATATTTTTTTTTACTTCAATTGATAAAGCCAAAAAAACAATGATATCAATTATTATATACACATCACATATGTATACTTTTTTTTTTTTGAATTGGATTAAGTCACGGAAATATGTTAGAAAAATGTGATAAAACAAACAGAATCGAATGATCTCAAAGCGACGATAAAACGTTTCTTTAAAGAGATGTTTTAAGACATCTCTCGAGATTCAATGAGTACTACTTTAGAGACACATTTTGTTTGTACCGATGATGCTTCTATTCGTGTTTTTCACCGAATCGTCGATGTCTCTCTATATATAGACAACGAAAGATATTGTACTCTTCACGAAAGAACAAACCAGTTCGTCTTCAAAGGATGTGTCCCAATGAATATGCAAACCCGAAATGGTGTTTCCCAATGAAAAATCCTTCTACGAAATGGTGTGTCATTCGATAGGTTCGTTTAGGTTTGGGGCGTTGCCCCGAGTTTCACGGGCGCCGCCTCAACCTACCGCGACCGACCGGGCGTGTCGAACTCCTGCTTTTCGCGACACTGTCGACTTTCAAGATAAAAGGCCTAATTCGACGACATAGCCGAAGGCCTAAAATATTCCAGGGCCGGCCCTGATAATTAAAATTAATCGATTATATACGTAAGCCTGACATCATCATCGGAAAAAAAATCGGAAAACGAAAAGATAGACTCGGGAAATTAACTAAAAGATTCTACAAACGATCAAAAAGCAACACATGCTGCAACTAAACAACATCTCAAGACATAATACACAATGATCGAATATCCCTTCAACTATTACAGTTCTTTCTTTGCAGGTAGAAGGTACTACTATCTCAAACTATTACAAAAGAAAAGGAAAGATTCTACACCATTAATGAGAATAAAAAAAGTTAAACTTCAACAGCTGCAACTTTGGGAATCACTCGTTAGCGATCTTGAACTCAACATGCACCAAAACCACCTTCTTGGGAAGGGGAACAATAATAACGGGGTAAGTACAAATGTACTTAGTAATGGTAGAATCACCGAATCTACAAATGCTATAACACAATGAATTAATCAAAATAATATCACGTATGTTCAAGTAGCTCACTCCCCTCTACTAGTGTCCCCAGTAGACATAACCAACTAAGATATTTGTTACACATTGATCCAAGGACCCTTTTCATGATGAGAATGCACAATGACATATCATCAACACCTTTAGGGCACGGTAGCAATCCATGTGGTCCATTGCCAAATCTTGGATTTTACTCCATGCGTAAGGGCAATGATTGACCGCGTGAAATATAACCTGCTCCCTCGGTATTTCCTTACAGAGGGGTAATAGCTAACATGTGGAATACTACACGAGTCCATTTGGTATCTGACCGTGTGGAGGTGTAATAATTCAATGAAACAATGCAAAAAAGTGCCTAACTGAAGACCAACATGTTTTAGTTTTTAGACAAGTCAAGTATGTATTTAGGTGTTTATTCTAACCAGTTAGGTTCATTACACATAAAAGGGTCCTTAATGAGGTCTAGACCAAACTCTACATTACACTACCTCGCACTTTGCACAGAAGCATTGACATTTAATCCAACATCCACAAGGCTAAGGTGTAAGGATGCCGATGATCCCGAGTTTCTCCCCGCAGAAGGTCTCCACATGGTGCTTATCCAAATCCACCAGAAACCGAACCATTAACTTTGCCACATAACAAGGACGACATTGATCATCCAGTAAACATCAAGTATGGTCGAATGAAATGTGTTCCAATGCACCCTGTAAAATAAAATATTTTTCCTTGTATTGATTCATACATTGTAAGAGTGTACATTTATAATTACAATATAAACAAACATCCTATAATATCTCAACAAGATAATGTGTATCTATGATTTGGTTCTATCTGCTAACACCCCCACAAGTCGACGGTGGTCGAAAGCAATCAAGCTTGTCTCTGTGTTTAAGGAAAAACTCGTAGGAAGTGGTTTCATGAATATGTATGCAACTCGATCCACAAAGTGGTAATAAACTGAATATTTAAGCGTTTTGCTGCAACCTGTTCTCGTACGAAATAATAGTCTAACTCAATGTGCTTCATGTGCGCATGAAGAACTGGATTTGCTGATAAATATATGGCTCCAACATTGTCCCACCAAAAAGTAGGAGGTGTAGATGGCATGAAACCAAGTTCAGACAGCAAGGATTGAATCCACATTAACTCAGTAGTAGCATTAGCAATTGCCTTATATTCAATTTCGGTAGATGATCGAGCAATGGTAGGCTTCTTCTTGGCCATCGCAAAACCACTTGTGGAACGACGGTCATCCGGTCAACCACCCCAATAACTATCACCATAGCATTGCAAAGTAGGAGATGATGAAGGTTTGAGAAAGAGCGAATATGCAACTGTATGTTTTAGATATCGAAGCACTCGTTTAACACCTTTCCAATGAGCATCAGTTGGGTATATTGGCACAATTTGTTAACAGAAAAGGAAATATCCGGACGACATTTGTCAGCTGTATGATTGTGATACCCACAAATTTGGCACTTTTGATGGCGCGGCTGGTGAGTGGAGGCATTTGAAGCAGCGGGACGGAAAGTGCCTTGATCAGTTGTATTATTTTGGTCACTAGCGACGTGGTTCGCCTGAGGTAGTTCCTGTGTTTTTCGAAGTAAAATCTCATGGGCAACAAGCTGTCCATGGAGTTCATAGAAAGAAACGGGCTCTCTGATATCATGTAAAATAAAATATTTTTTCTTGTATTGATTCATACATTGTAAGAGTGTACATTCATAACTACAATATAAACAAACATCCTATAATATCTCAACAAGATAATGTGTATCTATGATTTGGTTCTATTTGCTAACACACCCGTGAGACACGGTGAGGATCCAAAGCCACTAGAACACACACATTTCACTTTACAACATTCCACAAAAAGATTTACATTAGTGAATACTTGAAAAGAGAAACATTCGACGAACTCTCTGTTCTGATAGGCCTGTGCCCAAGACCGTTTTTGCCTAGAAAATCGGCCAACACTCTAGGATCGAATTCCATGGTTTTCTTTACAATTTTAAGCACTAAATTTACTCTGAATCCATACGAAAATAATACGAAATTATTCTACAACATGTTAGTAACATTATACTAGATCAAAACACCAATATAACATGAAATTCAAGCCAAATATGAAATTACTCTAAAACATGCTTGAAATGAAAATGCTACATCTAAACACTAAAATAACACATCTAGATTTGGTTGAGCACCCCTTACTTATGATTTCACCAAAAAGCTCCAAGAACACCAACTTGAATCTTGAAGAAAAGGATGAGATCTAAAACAAATCTTCAAAAGATCTAAGATCTACGAACTCACTTCGAATCTTCAACCTAAAAACATAGATCTATGATACTACACATTTTCAACAAATAATCTACAAGAAAACTCAAGAAAAAATCTAGATCTAAAATTGGGTTTTCAAAACCCTTACCCAATCGAAGTGAAACTTGTATCAAATCGAATCTCTCTTCATGGTGAGCGTCGTGGTGTGATTAGTTTGCTATTCCAAAAGCCGGATTGCTTGGAAAGTAGAAGATTCACTCCCTCCGTTTCCTTTCTATTTCCCACTCTTGTTTTGCTCCCAGCCGAAACATACAACTGTTTTGAAGAAAAATGAGGGGTTATGAGTTATGATGGGTATATATAGAGGTTGGTACATTTATCTTTTTGCCCTTACTCAAAGCTAAACCTTTAAAATCCTGTAAATACCCTTTAACTTATATTTTATCCCATAATATTTAACTCAAACTTGACTTATTAAATTATCGGGACACATAAAATCACAAAAAGACTTTTATACCTTTGATGAAGATATGAGTTTCACATTCTTCCCCACTTAAATGAGTTTCGTCCTCGAAACTTGCCAAAGCTTGCCCGCTTAAACTAACGTTTGAAACCAACTAGCGTGTCAAATCTTAAGCTATCAACTTCTGAACTTTCCACGGTCCATCACTAAGATCCTATTTGGATCCAAGCTTAAGTACTACTCAAATCTACTTGAGAACATTTCAAGCTTAGTGCCACACTCCTTCTTGTCTCCGAAAGATTCTAAGATATCGGATTAACCTTTCCTTGATCAAACACCTTTTCTGACTTCTAATTACTGATTTAAGCCGATATCACAATTCAACTTAAATTGCAACATCCCTTTACCAGACGCTCATGATTCAATCCTTCGGTGCTCTTCATCTAATTTTATCCTCCTTAAAGGGAACAACTCAAGATTACAATACACACGAAAGACCGGCTTTTCAAGCATACTAGGGTCTTCCTCAACCTAGTCCACCATCAAGAAATCTCCATACTGAAGACCAAATCACATTGGTCCTATAAAATTCACCTTACACCTCAAGAGATATTCGCTGACTTAAAAAAACATTAGGCACCAAAAAACTTGTTAAATACGCTTCAAACCTCTTAGATCATCAATACTATACCGAGTTCAAAACTTTGATGAATCTATTCATCCTTTAGTCTAAAATTAACACTTAAGCACGTCCTCCAGGAATTGTTCCGTTAACCGATCTATTTCCTGCCGAGCACACCTACCGGCACTGATACTCATCTAAACAAGGAAAACAACACCTATAAACGAACTTAAAAGGTCTTTTTCGAAACTAAGGGCAACTTCAGGTAGCGAGTCCAATCTCCAAAGGAAAACAGAACATTTTCGTGACAACACTAATTAAAGCATAGGGTTATAAAAAAGATTCTAGAAGAAAACTTGAAATCAAATGTAGATTTGAAAATCCACAAATATCTAAGAACAATCTTTGATTCCTTCAACCAGAACGTAGAGCTTTACAGGAATTTATGTCAAAAAACAACAGAACACATGACGAGGTGGTTTGTGAAAATTATTTTACCGGTTCAAAGGAAGGAGCAACATCCATCCAAACATTGCTTGAACTAGGTGTTGAAATAGTGTCCTAAACCCAATCGGGTTGGACTGGATCCGACCGGGTCGGATCATTTCTACTATTTCTTTATGTTTATACTTATGATAAATGGCTTTTTGTTATTATATATTTGTTCGTTTAACGGATCATTTATGATATTGTGTATATGATAACGTCCCTAGTGTCAAATTGTGAAAGAGAAATCATAATAGTGATTATGGATGATGAGATCTTGACTCACTTTAAAAGGTTTGATACTTAAATGTCTCTAATCGTATGTGCTATTAAATAGGACATTGATAGTATGATTAGACTAGCACGTATTGGATGTCTTTTATCTTTTGAAGATAGAGATAGATCTCGTCTATCGAAGTGTAGAGACACTTGGACTGTACGTGGACGTGTATTAGAGATTACGTATGTTACACCGACCCACTTACTTTATTAAGTGTCGCACTATGTGGCGGTTGTGTAATTATCCTGATACCGGAGTCTTCATGATTTCACGGTGTGGATTGTCATACTTTGACACTATTGAGGTTTCCCCTAGCCATGGGGCAATCATGCGGTAGTGACTCTGTGTGATACTGAAGCATGCTTAGGATTCATGTTGCTCATCCGAAAATCGCGTATCCTATGATTAGGAGTAAATATCCGAAAGGGCCTTCATATAAAGAATGTCTTATTCTCGAAAGTCATTGCAAAGTGGAAGTAATATGTTACTTCGAGAGAGTAGGATATCCTCATTATAAGATACGGTCGGTGATGTTTGACACTCGTCGTACGGCCGTATGGATATTGTAATAGCGATATGATTCTATTTACACGGCAACTGTTTCATATGAAAGGTAGTAGTCATTGCATTTGACTCTTCCGATGATTGGGGGTCGTGGACGCGTTGCTATGTGCTATCCATGATCGTTAGGTGTGAAGGGCATTTTCGTAATTTGCACTTTGTGCCTACGGCCAACATATTCTGAATCGGGTCACACATATAAGAGCATCAAGCCTGATTAAAATACGGTTATCGCGATAACCAAATAAGGAAAGTTTTATCTCGACTATAAAATGTTATAGTGATAAATTAATATGGTGGTATTTATTTATTATAAATGAAATAAATACAAGATATTAATTATGTGGATTAATTAAATATACATATTTGATGTATATGTCGAAATATATTTGTATTTATGATATACATGTATTTTGCGAATTAATTAATCATAGTATTATATTAATTAATTAAGAATATTCGGATGCCAATATTATGGCATATGGGGCGCAAGTTTATTGTGTATATGAGACACATGGATTTTGCAAATTAATTAGTAGTATTACCATATATTAATATTAGATATTAATAGATTTGCAAAAATTGATTTATGGTAATATAATAAAGATAATCAATATTAGATATTGACAATATCTTGGAATATTTATTATGAGATATTAAATTTTATGAGATAAATCAATCAAAGATACTTTTCTTATTTTATTAGGAAAATGTTTTCTTTCTCTTCAATCTACCGTGAAGCTTCTCCCAATCTGATTGGGACTAGTAGGGGCGCAACGACTATATATATATATATATATATATATATATATATATATATATATATGTAGGAATGTCAAGCTCTTTGCATCATCACAATTCCTAGAGACTAAAAGTTATTGTGAAAAATAAGAGAGCTTCATAGAGAGAGTTTGAGAGATATAGAGAAAAAGCCGGTCTAGCAACCGGATTTTTCTAGTAGCAATCCAATGGTGCATTCCGGCAGGTTGTTCGTGTGGATCAACGGTAGAGGCCGAGCACTTGGGCGGCTTCGTGCAAAAACTACAATCGTAGATAAAGCGACGATCTATTTTTAGACCATCCAAGGTATATTCTACATCTACTTCTTTTATGCTTGTTGCTTAAACGAAGTCGGTCTTGGAAAAAGGAAATCAAAATTTTAAATTTCGTTGCGTTCCCGTGTAGATTTACTAACCGTGGTATCGGAGCGAGCTTCGAGCTTAAGCAATAAGCATGTTAATTTGCGTAGTTAATTTTATCGTTTAAATCACATAACTAAAAGATGAAAGATTTTTGATTTGCAAAATGATACACGAAAAAGGGGTTCGGTGTGCTCGGTCGACTGGCGGCAGCACCACCACCGTCCGGAGACCGGCGGCGCGACCTCCTGGTATCGGCGTCGGGCCAATTCTCGCCTCAGTGGGTCCCTTCTTTTGTTTTGTGTATTTGTGTTTCAATATAATTAATAGTTTTGATTGATATCTCTTTGTTTAGTTGGTGTCATATGGCTAACTAATGGTTTAAATAGTTTGAGGCCATTGGGATGCCTCATGGCATTAAATAATATTGGCCTTTCCAAATTTTGTTTGTAACAGGCCTAAGCTCTTTTCAAAGTATTTGATTTTGGAAAAACCTAGCCTGGGCCATTTTCAAAATTTTGATTTTGGAAAGGGCCCTAGGTTGGTGCCTTTTGGTTTTGGAAACCAAAGACATCCTTTTGATTGAGAATCAAAAGGAAAGAAACAAAAGAGATTTAATTTTAATTTTGATTTATTTTGGTATAGTTCTAATTGATTAAAATTAATATTGAAATCGTTTAAAATTATAGTTAATTTTATTTAGATTAAAATCAATTAATTGATTAAATGTTAATTAGTTAATTGATTGGATAAGATTATTTAATTGATTAAACGTTAATCGATTAATTAAGACGCAAGTTGGTAAATTTAGATTTTATATTTTTCATAAGATTTTATTGTATGGATTAGATATTGTAGTAGATATAATATGATTATATGTACCCCGATTGATCATAGACTCGACCAATATGATAGATGTGAATGATTTATTTCTCTGTTGGTTTAAAAATTGTCCTAGGCTGTTATGAAGAATGTGACCTAGTTTACTTTCTGCATTTATCCCATTCCCGTTAGCCCCCCCACCCCCCGTGTGCGGCGGGTGTACAAATTTATTAGATAGATTTTATGTAATAAGAATGGAACAAAAGATGGAGACCAAATAAAGACGAATAAAGATCCCATTGGAGATGGCGCATTAAAGATCCTCTTGGCGGTTGCAGCTACCCTTAGATTGTAACCTGCGGTTTCGTCAGTTTGTATTCGAAGCCGCACTTAGGAAAAGTCAATGATCATACTGGTTACTTTACGCATTTGTTTATTTTGTGCTTGTATTTATTTTATGTGATACGATAGATGCATGACCAGACACGATCTAGATGAATGTGTAGGATTTATGTCTATAGAGATGGATATAATTGATGAGACCAAAATTGAAATTAGTTAAGTGAATTAATTTGCAAAATACTTCCAAAACAAAAATCAAGTTGAAATATTGTCCCCAAAATTATAGCGACGGTGAGGGCCCTTGTTCGGATCCAACTGGTCGGCCGTCGTCGGGAGTTGACCTACCTTGGGTATATCATCGTTATTGAGATATGATCGTATGAGATCTCGTGAATATTGGGTTATGGCTTGACTTGAATGTTGCGGTGATTGGCCCTTGTCAGGACCGTCTTATTTTAGAGGCAAGGGGTTGGCTACCACATAGAGATGTGTAGTGTCAAAAAGTTGACTAGTCAACCACCAAGAGTCATATACAGATGTGATTGGTAAAGTGTTACCTACCCTTCGAATTATTCCGGTTGATCGGCCCTCGTCGGGAATCGGGGTAACTAGATGGGATCTTGGCCACTAATGAATATTTAAAAAATTCTTGAAAGTCAATTGGGAGTAGTTGATTAGTGGGAGCAAAATCAAAACAATAGACCGTTTTGATTTTGCATGTATAAACAACAACACACTTTTATCTTTATTTTTAGGTTGTAGTTTTGTAGCAAACTTTTATTTATGTTTTTATTCTCGATTGTTAAAACTAAAATTAAATGATTGTTACCTTTTGAGAAACGTTTCAAGTATGGTTAAGTAATTTTAATCCTTTTAAAAATAAGCAATGACACGAGCAAATTCGTTATAGTAGTTAGAGACAAAGAAACTACATATTTGATGTAGTGCTCTAAGACTTTAATTACTAGTCAAAACAAAAGCTCATGATATGATTGAATCACTTGAAATGTGTTTCAACGAATTAATCATATATTGGATACGACGATGTCCAATGGGTCATTTTGTCATACGATAATAATTAATTCAAACATCAGATGTGTTGAATGTGAATGACCACAACGAATTTTGGAAATGTTGTTTTCAAAATTGTAAGATTTAAGTATCGACTTATTTCTTTAATCACTGCTTGAAACTAAATTAAATAGTTCATGTTTTGAATATGATTTAATAAACAATGGATTTTCTTTATGAAAGAAAATTGAAGATATAGCTCTTGTGATTTTTCTTAAGACTTATGAAGACAGAACTAAGAAATATTTACAAGTGCTTAAAGGATTAAAAAGGAAAGTTAGGGCATATGCTTAAAATAAGAGATCTTATCGAAGTCTCTATTCTAAGCAAGTAAGTTGAGAAAGTTCTATCTAAAGTCAACTCTCAGAGATATGATATCTTACGAGTATGATTGAATTAGAAAGATAAAATACGGAATACACTAAAACATGGAAGATGAAGCAAACGTTGCAACATTTCCTTTATGGTATTCTGAATCTGGTAGATTGATAAAGGAACTAAATAAATGTTGTTGTGTTCCTGTTCTTATGAAGAACAAGAGTTCAGTTGTTTGTTAGGATTTAGTAGATAAATTCAATTGTAAGGAATACAAGTTGTTCCGATAAAGTTGAACGGTCACTGAATCTAACATACTAGATTACGATCACTATATAGTCGATATAATGAAATCTCAACCAAATGTTTGAATGGCTGTTATCCTTGATATTTGTGGTTGTTCTAGATGTAGACTCTCTGGAAGAGAAATGTGTAATCAAATGTCATTCTGATGATGTCTGAACAATGTGGGTAATACGTGTCTTATCTAAAGATGACTGAAATACCCTTTTATGAAAAGGGTTGTAAATTCTAGAAAATTGGCTAAAAGCCTAAACAAACCAATGTTTGTTGTCTTATGACAATTAATACCAAAAATAATTGCTTATTAATCTCTATGACTATTTTTAGAAATAGTTGAATATACTTAGTGAAGTACAACAATTCGGAAAGCCCGAAAAGTTTGAGCTAGTACGAATGTGAGAATGATGAGCTACTTAGGAATTGATATTTTATTGGATTGAAGCAATTAATACCTAAAGGGTGTTTCAGAAGTTGTCTGAAAGGGAATAAGATTCCCCTTGAAGGATGCCATTTTTGGATACGCAATTAGATTGTGTCTCTAAAATCAAAACAACACTTTATACGATAAAGGTGTGAAGCAAGCCATGCAAAGTATCCCTTACCTATTTTAGGGATAGTGCCCTTATTCAATACAATGAATAAAGGTTGAATGAATTCCATATCAGATATGGATGACGATGACATCAAATCCATCTTATCCGATGATTTAGGGTTGTCGTGTTTCTTGCAAGCAGGCACTGTCTGAAAGGATTGGAGCATGGTATGACATGTTCAACTTTGTGGAATATCTTAGCAAGTACGCTAGATATCATTTACTTGCCCGAGGAGCAAAAGGTGTTTGTCTCCAATCATACGGTCTTTCAAGGGAAGTTTTTCTTCTAGATGAAACAGTGAGAGTAAATCAAGATCTCAAAAGTAGTTTGAGAACACAAAGAGATATTCAACCTTTGGAACATGAGCAGATGCCACATAATGATGAGGTACACGACACTGCTCAGTGCACACAAGTACCATGTGAGTCTACAGATAACCATATGCCTGAAAGGCTATGGGTACATTCTTGTTGAAGAATGAAGATCTCACGACTTATGCAAGAATGCTTGAAAGGCAAGATTAAGAGACATGGCTTGAAGCCGTAGTGTCTGAATTAGAATCCATGAGCGACGAACGGTTTATGAACCTAGTCTATCTAACCCGAAGGAACGCGTCTACGAAAGGTGTAGCATGTCTTTATGAAAGACAAACATGGATAGTAATACGATTACTAGTTAAACTGAGTTGACAGCTCGAGGCTTCGAGGTGTAACCTTGTAATTACCTTTATGCTACCGGCTATGCTTAAGTCTATTCAGATAGTGCTTGTTGATGCTACGTATCATGGCTATATGATAGTGTTGAAAATGTTGGGCCAAAGGCTTGATGTTCATAGTCGATAACATGATGTGTAAGCTTATAAGATCCATTTATGGACTCAAACAAGTTTCTCTATATAAGTTCTTTACTTTGATAATCAAAAGAGTTTGATTTGATCAAAGGAAAGGATATGCCTAATGCAAAAGGTTAGTGGGAGTGTCACATGTTTTTGAGCAAGGTATTGAATATCCTTCTCGAGAACTGTCATCCCAAGTACAGCCAATTAATGTTTGGTAGTTCAAGGTTGTTGGAAATAAAATTTAGTTTTGATGATGATTCATCTTATTTAAGTATATGTTTGTTTACACCCCATTGATGAAGTGCTGAAGCTAGCTGTTATAGTGAAAGGACAAAAGATGTATAGAACTGAATGTATAAGTTTTACTAGAGTCTGATAATTGTATAGGTTATATTAGACAAGCACTATAATAGATAGAAGTGTCGTAAAACTGAAAACTGGAAATCATCTAGATAACTGGAACTTGACATAAGACTGAAGATGTACACTCAGAACTGAAGAAGATAAGTTCGCTGAGGAACACATACTCGGTTGACTTATCTAGAACTGAAGGCTAAGGGAACAAACTCAGTATTTGAAGAACTGAGGGACACAAACTTAGTTGTAGAAGATTGAAGAATTGAGGGTTCAAACTCAGTTATGAAGATTTTTAAGTCGAGATTGTAAAGTTAGAATTCAGGTAAGTCTGTGATGGCCTGAACTGACTTTAGGATCTTGGAGAAGACCTAAGTATCATAAGGACAATGATATCTTAGATGATCTGCATAAGGAATGGTGTAATCTGATTCAGTCACATAAAATCAGATAAATAGAGTACTGAACTTTTGAAGAAGAGTAAAAACTCAGTTAATGCTCTAAGTCAGTTAACAAACTGAAAACTGACACACTCAGTATAAAACTGATCAGGATACTCAGTTTTATAGTCAGCCATCCAAGCAACTGAAAGTACATTTGAACGTTATAAATCAAGGTTCTTATTGGATGAAGAACTGACATGACAGAACGGTCACTGATACCTGACATCTGAATATAGACGTTGAAGCAATTCAAATTCAAGAAAGATGAACGTTGGACCTCACACTATAAATAGAGGACTTGACATCAAGGATAAAACACCGAATTAACAAGATTACAAGCGTTATTGTGCTCAAGTCTAGTTCATTCAAATTGCTATTATTATTTGTTCTCAACAAGATCATATCTAGATTTCTTCAAGTGTTCAAGCTTTATCGATCATATCCAGATTTTGACACTTTGAAGAACCACAAGAAAGATTCAATTTATTGATTCTCAGCCCAACTTTGATTCTTAATCAAAGGTTTAGACAGTGAAGCAATCCGGTCAAGGAGTTGCCAAGGACGATTATTGTGTCACTTGTAGTCGGGTAGACTGTGTTTGTGGTGGCGGTGGTGAAGAGACAATACAACCCTTTAAGGACTAGTGGTTCAAGCATTTGAAGAGCATCAATCCAACCTGTTCTTTGATTGTTTAGATAGTGACACTAGGGATTAGTCAAGGACTATCGTTTAGGACTTTTTGTAACAGCGTACCTCAAGGAGTTCTAGTGGAATTTTCCTCAAACATCACAGGGGAAGAGTGGACAGACATGATTACATCACCTGGAACCACTATAATTCTTGCTCTACTTACTTTACGCAATGACATTATGTTATTTACTTATACAACATTTATTATTGTTTATCCAGTATACGGAAACTAATTGTTACAAGCATACACAGCTCACAAACTGACATTCACCAGAATTAAGTTTTGCATACTCAGCTTTTTCTTATAGTATCAACAAGATCCAGATAAAGGCTAAAACTTAAATTCGCTGCCGGTTGACTCAGTTTGATATAAGTCAGTTTGACTTAGACACAGCTTTGTCAGCTCAACTCCACACAAGTTAAAACTGAACCTTAATTGTTATTTAATCTAGTTTTTGGGGACATGTTTATTCACCCCCCCTCTAAACTTGTGTTAGCCTTCCCAAGGGACCAACAAAGGTCTTTACGAAAGTTCTTGGAATGATAGTTCTTATTTTCGAAATAAAAATCTATAGTGATAGATTTAGAAGCTGCTTAATTATCACAGTTCACCCTTATAGATGAGATGCTAAAATAGTATAGCATAGAACACGTCAAGAGATACTGCTAGCCAGTGTTCTTGAGGTCTATCTATGACAAGACATCAATCCTAAAGATAAGGTGAAGGATGATACTTATGGAAGGTTCCCTTTGCTGCCGTAATAGGGTCCATCATAAGTATTGTGAATTGAACCAGATGTTCATACTTCATGAAGAGTCATGAGCATGTATAAAAGTAATTATGGTATATGTCAAGAATATCCTTAAAGGTGTTAAGGAGGGGTTCCTAGTTTATTGAAACTTGGAATTGGATAAATGTAGATATAAAGATGTATACTCAGAGTCTTATGAAGATAGTGGGAGCTATAGTCTGAGTTTGCGGTCACTTTGATTAAGTGATATAGTGAGCTGGAAATGTTCTTAGCTAGAGATCACTGTGGATTCTACTAACCTGGGCTAAAACACAAGATACGCCTTGGAGGCACAAATGGGAGCGAGACATGGATCTGAAGGTTCATTCCGAACCTTGTCCGGTTCTTCCACTTTTTCTATATAGCTGATATAATAGTGGATTAATTGTTTGAAGCAAGGACCAGGGTCTCGTCAGAGATTCATGTGTGTGTTGAGGCAGTTCCTTTTGACTTGATCATTTGGGGCATGATATGAAGATAGTCTGAGTCCCCACGGACAGTGATCCGTTCATGCTTAGGGTTGGTTGCGAGTATTGCATGTGATTCTTGTGTTTCAACTTGGTCTTGTGTGTACGAGTGATTGGCTTTAGGCCAAGAGGGAGATTGTTGAAATAGTGTCCTAAACCCAATTGGGTTGGGCCGGATCCGACCGGGTCGGATCATTTCTACTATTTCTTTATGTTTATACATATGATAATGGCTTTTTGTTTTTATATATTTGTTCGTTTAACGGATCAATTATGATATTGTGTATATGATAACGTCCCTAGTGTCAAATTGTGAAAGAGAAATCATAATAGTGATTACGGTTGATGAGATCTCGACTCACTTTAAAATGATTGATACTTAAATGTCTCTAGTCGTATGTGCTATTAAACATGACATGGATAGTACGATTAGACTAGCACGTATTGGATGTCTTCTATCTTTTGAAGATAGGGATAAATCTCGTCTATCGAAGTGTAGAGACACTTGGACTGTACATGGACGTGTATTAGAGAATACGTACGTTAGACTGACCCACTTACTTTATTAAGTGTCACACTATGTGGCGGTTGTGTAATTATCCTGAGACCGGAGTCTTTATGACATCACGGTGTGGATTGTCATACTTTGACACTATTAGGTTTCCCCTAGCCATGGGGCGATCATGCGGTAGTGATTGTGTGTGATACTGAATCATGCGTAGGATTCATGTTGCTCGTCTGGAAATCGCGTATCCAATGATTATGAGTAAATATCTGAAAAGGCCTTCTTATAAGGAATGTCTTATTCTCGAAAGTCTTTGCAAAGCAGAAGTAATATGTTACTTTGAGAGAGTAGGATATCCATATTATAAGATACGGTCGTTGATTTTTGACACTCGACGTACAACCGTATGGCTATTGTAACAACGATAGGATTCTATTTACACGGTAACCATTTCACATGAAAGGTAGTAGTCATTGCATTTGACTCTTCCGATGATTGGGGGTCATGGAAATGTTGCTAGACACTATCCATGATCGTTAGGTGTGAAGGGCATTTTCGTAGTTTGCACTTTGTGCCTACGGCCAACATATTCGGAAGCCTATCATGTCACACACATAAGAACATCTAGCAGGATTAAAATGCGGTTATAGCGATAACCAAATAATGAAAGTTTTATCTCGACTATAAAGTCTTATAGTGATAAATTAATATGGTGGTATTTATTTATTATGAATGAATTAAATACAAGATATTAATTATGTTGATTAATTAAATATACATATTTGATGTATATGTCGAAATATATAGTATATATGATATACATGTATTTTGTGAAATAATTAATCATAGTATTATATTAATTAATTAAGAAATTCCGGATGCCAATAGTATGGCATATGGGGCGCAAGTTATTGTGTATATGATACACATGGATTTTACAAATTAATTAATAGTATTATCATATATTAATATTAGATATTAATAGATTTGCATAAATTGATTTATGATAATATGATAAAGATAATCAATATTAGATATTGACAATATCGTGGAAATATTTAATATGAGATATTAAGTTAAATGAGATAAATCAATCAAAGATACTTTCTTTTTTTATTAGAAAATGTTTTCTTTCTCCTCAATCTACTAGGAAGCTTCTCTCAATCAGATTGGGACTATTAGGGGCGCACCATCTACTTTATATATGTAGTGGGTGTCAAGCACTTTTGTATCATCACAATTCCAAGAGACTAATAGTTCTTGTGAAAAATAAGAGAGCTTCTTAGAGAGAGTTTGAGTGAGAGAAAAGTCCGGTCTGGAAAAAGGGTTTTTCTAGTAGCTATCCAATGGTGGATTCCGGTGGGTTGTTTATGTGGATCAACGGTAGAGGCCGAACACTTGGGTGGCTTCGTGCAGAAACTACAACCGTAGATAAAGCGATGATCTATTTTAGATCATCCACGGTATATTCTACATTTACTTCTTTTATGCTTGTTGCTTAAACGAAGTCGATCTTAGGAAAATGAAATCAAAATTTTAAATTCCGCTGCGTTCCCGCATAGATTTTTAACACTAGGAACCGCCAAAGATAACATATTTACCGAGCTTGAAAGCTTTCAAAGTAAAACAAAGAAACGACACTTGATCTTGAATAAGGAACAACACCGAACGACCTTTTTAATGAACTGGGTTTAAGATAGCCAATTTTGACTAGATAGACTAGAAGGATTGTTTGATTACATGGCTTGATAGGTGAAAAGCCGAGAACAAGTTTAGTAACACAACTTGGAAAGTTAAAAAGAGAGTGTAAAACCTTTACAATAAATAAGTTGTCAGATTTTAAGCCAGGAAAAAATGAAATCAGAGTAAGGTGCATGACGCTACTGAACGCCATACAAAAGTTTCCATATTGGGTAGAGTTTCTTTACTCAGAAAAGAAATTTGGTGGTTGATAAACACCTCATCTGGAACTTGTGTAATAAGCACTCGAGACTCAAAGGGTTTTAAAGTTTGTTCAAAGTTGAAAGATGGGCATTTTTCCAAAGTGCTAAAGATGAATATCAAAATTTAGAAAACACCTTAAGATGAGATTCTTTTAAAGTTGTGGCATTTCATAAGACAATGTGGTTTGCAAAGAACTCTTGTCGGCTTGAAAGAAAAGATAAAGAACATTTACAAGAGTATCAAGAGATTAAAACCAAAACAGAAGATGTCAAACACCGAACTAAGGAACTTCCAAAACAGAGAAAAAGAATGTTTGGATTTAAAAACGATCAGTTTGAAACTTTAGTTGTTGCTGATTAGATTGTCAAAGAGGTCTCAATTCACAAAAAACACTGGAAGATGATTGTTTAACAACAGTGGTCGAAAAGAGAAAAGTTGAGCACCCAAGTAGGTAAAACAACTTGAGGAAAACTAAAAGGCGAAGATAAAATCTTTACCAAGAAGAAGGGGCTTTACGAGTTGAGACCAAGAATGATAAATGGTTTTGAAGTTATATAAAAGAGGTTACTCAAAATATATATATGGATACAAATTGAAAGTTAAGCAATTAGAAAAAGTTTGGCTACGAAGAAGGCCCGCGAGCATATAGAAATAAAACAAAGGAACTTTAGAAAGGACTGATGGAATCTGATTCAAAAGTAATCCCAGACTCTCAATGTGGTTTAAGAAAATTGTTAGAGTACCTGAATCAAGGTTTTAGTGAAGCCTTGATTAAAAATGGTAGATTTGCACGCCTTGATTAAAACTCTCGAATTTCACGCTTTAATACCATGTTGAAGTTGTGAAATTGAAGAACGCAACAAATATAATGCGGAATTTTTATTACTCAAAGAATGATTAATGAGTCAAGTTACAATGCTGCTGATCATGACGTATTTATAGTATCATCATGAATCGATTGATAAGTAAGTTACAACAGAATAACCGTTCATAATAGATTAACTGCCTATTTTCTAGCGATACTCGGTTGTGTGTTGAGTGCTAATTTTGTGATACTCAATTGTTCGCTAATTATTCGATACTCAAAGAAACCGATTCCATCTAGCTGCATATCCTTTTGCTTCAATCATTCCTTCATTCATATATTGTAAAATAATTTGGTTTGGACCTTACAAATATTACACCATTGACAATTGTCATTACATTAATTGTCAATGCATGTATAATTGTCATTGCATATTCAAATGTCATTGCAATTTTATTTGTCATTGCATATTAAATAATCACTGCATCTTCAATTGTGATTGCATTTTCAGTTGTCCTTGAAAATGCAATAACACATCATTTGGTGTTCATAAAGCGTTTCTAAAGATCAGTGACACCTAATTTAGTCTTCGTAAAGTGTTACAACATGTTCAAATCTTATTCTGATTCTAATTGTCATTGTATTTTGATTGTCACTACATCTTTAATTGTCCATGTCAAAACATTTTAAGATGCTTTGCAATTCAATTGTCATTGCGATTGTGTCCGTCATTTGCAACTTCCGTTCTTAGTAACTTCATTGTAATTGCATCCGTTGCGTGTCAACGCATTCGATGTGAACTATTGGAAAAAAATCGAATTTAAAAAATTATGTCGGAAAAGTATCAAATGAATATCAAAATAAAGATGACGAAAATATAAATTATGTTGAAAAAATTATGATGATTGGAGGTGTCAATTAAAAAATATGGATGTTTCAAAATTGAGTAGGAGAGAGAAAGTAATAATTGTTTTTTTTTTTTCGATATTCAAATGTTTTGGTTATTTAATTTGGCGGTTTTTCCCCTTCTAAGAAACGCTTTGAATCTTATTCAAGGATATACTTCTACTTTTCCTACTTCAGTTGTCCTTATAAACAATCAAAAGTAAGTCATTCTACTACATCCGTCTCAAAATATACGTTAATTTTTGGTTTTATCCCATAATATAAGTCCATTTAGTATCAATGAAGCGTTTATTACATTTTTCTCATTTTACCCTTCATATATTATTTAGCTACCCATTTTCACTATTTTGTATTATTAACAATCAAAACTCAATTTGAACTTTTTTATCAAAATTAATGGCACAACCAATTTAACCAGCTTTCATAATCTTCGTAGAAAAATCCAAATGAACTTAAATTTTGAGACGAATATAGTATTTCTCTATTTGTATAATTAATGTGTTATTTTGGGGCCATCTCCCTATGCACACACACATGTTGGTCGATTATGCCAATTGAACGGTTCCTAGAATTTTCGTTTTTCTTTACTTTGTTGAGTTTTTTCATTTTCTTTGAGTATTGTCTTTTTATAGTGCAAATTCTATCCTTTCCGTAGAATTTTTTGATTGAGTTTCTTCAAAGGAGGTTCTTCGAAAATGACATTTCCTCTTCAATTTTAATTCAATCATTAATAAACTATTAAACTCGGATCTTTTACTGTTTTTCCACATTTGCTTGTATATCTCCGCCCTATGTTATATCATTAGTAGAAACGCATCTTGGAAATTATTTCCAAATTTAACTCTTCAATTATCATCTGTCCCAAAAAATTAAGGTGATGGAAGGTAGATAATTAACATTATATCTCAATATCTCTCCTCAAATTTAAACCTATAAGAAGGGCGATGGATGGTCGTGTACTCGTGTGAGCTTATAAGAAGCGAGATAGGCTCAACACTTGTAGATATGGTTTTTCTTATTTCTTGAAAATTGTGTTTGGAGTGGGATTTTAACTTATGACATCCTGCTCTGATACCATGTTAGATTATTGGTCGAAAGTATTTTCCATTGATATAAAATTGTGTATGATACAATGTATTTATATACATCTACGACTTGCTCTCCAAATTATTCTAGAGTATTCTACGGAATAATTACAATAAATACAATATAATAAAATACAATATAAATATATAATAAATATCCTAACACGCCTCGATTTACCTGGGCGTAGAAGAGAACGCTTTTCTGAATCCGGAGTGGTACCACTTGTTCCTCTCCCCAGCCATTTCATTTCGGGTTAAGAAGGTGTGAAAGCGCGTTTCTCTCTATAACTTTATAAGAAGGGTGCGTTTCTAGGTGTGAAGGCATTCTGGCGGACGCATGCGTGTACGAAGGCCGACGACTCCCTTTACTAGTAGGGGGTCCCGTGGTAGTATAAGTGCTTTAAGACTCCAGTCTTCCGATTCCTGTCTTTTTCTCTGTTCCTGCGTTATTTTCTGCATCTTCAAGCCATAAGATTCATCTCCAAGCACCTTCCTCACTGCTCGGTACCACAGTTTCTTCAACACATCTGCATCTAAATTTGCCGCTGCACTCCTTCTCTCCGGCATCCACCCTCCCGGTTCCTGCTCTTTTCTCTTTCCCGTCAAAAGAAAAAAAATCCGCATCTCCGGCGTCTTTTCCCATCGTCTTCTTCCCAAGCCATCCAGCAAATTCTGCCTAGCCTTCTCCCCCAACCCTCGTTCCAACAACCTCAGCCCAACCTTCAAATCTGTCAATTATTGCAGAAATGTTTTACATCTGCTTCAATTTGTGAGGCACTAGTTGTAGAAAACATAGGCCCAAACCCATATAAGAGGAGGTGCCTCATCCCCAAAACCTAGGTGGTGAGGTGAGGGAAGTTCATCTCTTAATATGGTGGGTTACACTATCACAAGTTCCCAATGTGGGATACTTTAACACGCCCCCTCAAGTGTGGGCCTAGGAACTCTCAAGGCCAACAAAGAGGCCCAATACTTGCACAATAATGGGGTGGCTCTGATACCATATAGAAAACATAGGCCCAAACCCAAATAAGATGAGGTGCCTCATCCCCAAAACCTAGGTTGTGAGGTCAGGGAAGTCCATCTCTTAATATGGTGGGTTACACTATCACAAGTTCCCAATGTGGGATACTTTAACACTAGTTGCAGCAATCCTATTTGTGTTACATTTGCACCACTTCCCTGCTTCACCTTTGTTAAAAAAAATTACTCTTGTTCGGCCTTCTCCAATTTTTTTTATATATTTATATTCTCTTATGATATCTATGGCTAGTTGGCTACCAAAGTTGGGTCACCTCGCGTTCCAACTCTGTATCTTGGAAAATGTCAACTCTATGGGATCCAAGGTCATTCTGCCAAACGCTGTCCGGCTTACCCGCTCTCTGAGCAAATGTACGGTCTCCGCTCCCCTGCTCCTGCCCCTCGTATACCTCCCCAGACAAATCCTGCTCAGGCCGCTTCTCCTACGTGCAGGGGCGGCTACACCCGGTGACCAATAAGTCACCCCGACCCTCTAAAAAAATATTACGGTGGAAATTATTTTTTAGGTACATATTTTATATGTGTACCGACCCTTTATTTTTATATATTGATCCTTATTGACCCGTATTTAAATATAATATATAACATTAAGCTTAATAATCGTAAAATATGATAAATTTCCGACCCGTATCATTAAATTTCTAGAGCCGCCCCTGCCTACGTGGATGCTTGATGGTGGTGATTCTCACCACATGACTTATGATCTCAGTCTTCTGTCTTTTCATGAACCCTATACTAGTACAGATCAAATTACTTTTGGTGATGGTCGTTCTTTATCTATTTCACATATTGGTTATGCTTCTATTTCTAGTGCTCAATCCTTGTTTACTTTATCCAATGTGCTGTGTGTGCCCATTCTTTTCCAACATTTACTGTCTGTTTCCAAATTTTGTTCTAATAATTATGTTTCGTTGAGTTCTTATATGATTCCTTCATGGTGAAGGATTTAAAAACAGGAACCTATCTCCATCACAGACATGCTAGAGATGGAGTCTATTACTGGTCCAACAGTCCTCTATTTGTCTTTTCAGTTAATAAAGCCTCCACATCCACCTGGCATCATAGATGTGGACATCCAACATTTCCCATTATTCAGCATCTAGTTAGGAATAATTTTTTAGACCTATATTTTGTTCACTTATCTCCATGTGATGCTTGTTTATGTACTAAAAGTCATCGTTTACCTTTTTTTGATTCAATTTTACAGTCACCCCGACCCTTTGAGATTATTTTTTCTGATATTTGGACCTCCACCACTTATTCGGTTGATGAATATAAGTATTATGTTCTCTTTATATACCAGTTTACTCGCTACACATGGATATACCCCTTGATACGTAAATCTGATGTTTCATCTGTCTTTGAAAAGTTTGTTCCATATGTTGAAAATCAATTTTCCACTGCTCTCAAAGTCCTGTACTCAGACAATGGCACGGATTTCACTGTTGTCCACCCTTATCTCTCCTCACGTGGCATATCTCATCACATATCTCCCCCACATACTCCCTAACATAATGGTATCTCTGAGCGTCACCACCTCCATATAGTCAAAACTGCCCTAGCCCTCCTTCAACTTGCATCTATGATCGCGTGTAAGTCACTAAAGTCGATATTACTCGCAAGAATACTAGGTACATCGCAGTATAGTAAATGCGAGTCAATGTCGATCCCACAGAGACAATGCAACTTATAAGTATAAACGATTCTAACCTAATTAAGAAGCAACATAGAGGCGGTCACTGACCAACAATAACATAAAAGAAAACAAACATGGTATTCTATCCCTCTCCTCACCGATCTACTAACTTGGATTAGTTAATCGTTATGTTTACTTCCCCACATAATTTCCTTAGATTAATCGCGTGATTTTAATGATTATTATCATATTTATCAGCTACGGGTGCAATTCCTGACCCTATCTACTCCGACAATGGCAGCAGACAATCTACACGCAAGCTACCCTCCTTAATTTGTCCGTAATAGCCCATACGCATAAAGAACTAGAATTGCCGATATTGAGCGCTAACTCATACCGCTAACCTCCTGAGCGATATCAACATTGACCAAAGACGCGTCCTGGGGTCCATTCAAGACAATGTCCTAATTAAAACTTCACTAATGATCCTTCATGTTAATTTATGAATTACGAATATTAGATTGGCCAGACCTACTACTCGTTTTAATTATTCCTGCCGATCAACGTAGCTGTAGTGAATCTTAGGTTTTATAAAATATGCCTCGGTAAACCGGTATAGACCGCCGGTTACCGGGGATGGCTTTTCCTAATTTCTGGATCTACATTGCTCAGTACGATTAAAATAAGTAAATTATGGGGTTGTTAAACATGCAGATTAACTAAAACACATAAATACGAACATATCTACCATATTGAAGACAAAAAGGAACGTTCAAAGCTTCATACCTTCAACAATGGAGATCTAGCTGATTCTACTCAAGCTAGAGATGATGGAAGAAGGGAGGAAACCGAAAATAACTCTCCAAAGCTCAAGAAAACTTAATTGCATAATAATAATTGCAATGTAATATATAAAATTGAAGATTGTATTAAGCATATGAATTATCTCAGTGTATGCGGCTTTATATAGATACAATAGCCGACTTAAGACTCTCTAAAACCCTAACCGACCTAGATAATGCGGCAGAATTAATTTCGTGTTCCATAAGATGCCGGTTTACCGGGCCTAGCCTTCGGGTTACCGGGCCTTCTTTTCTTCTTTTTCTTCAGTAGGCTTCTTCTAGAACTTTAATTACTTGGTCCAATGTACTTCTTTTGGTCCAGATCCACTCTTCAATGCTCTAGATCCGGTACATCCTATAAAACATGCAAAACGAGACAAAACAGTACCAAAACCTCTGGAAAATAGCATAGATGCAGAATTACGATCCTGGAAACTCTCACATAGCATTTGACATATATTCCACATAATAACGAGCCTATCTATCCTCTCTTGAGCAAAATTCAGGGTGAATATAGGTATAATTATTGGTACCATTTAGAGCATTATCAACTACCCCCCCACTTAGCTTTTGATCGTCCCGAGCAAAAAGGCGAAAAGAAAATAACACTCTGATCAATACACAAGTTAATTAAAAACAACCATCCCTCACTAAGCCAAGATCAAGATCATGCCACTCATATCCATCAGTAACATATTAAACACAATTCACGTCATGAGCCAATGCGTGTGTGCAATAACTTTCACAACCTCTTAGTAATGCAGAAAATCTCACATTACATCAACCCGCAATCGAACTAACCAGTCTCGAACATGTATTTGTTAATTAATGGAGCTAGCAAGGCGGATCGAGAACCGAGCATATATCACTCTTAGGCTCACGTTTATCGGTCTATGCAAAAGTCGTGCGTCTTACGCTCCATCGACTAAGATATTTGCCAAAGAGAATATAGATGTATATATTTCAATGCATTTCTCTTTCTTGGCGGGTGAACTCTCATTGATTTAACTATCCTCACGGCCCCACTCATGATAAACTACCGAATGCGAAATGCCTTTGCCTTTCTAAGCGTAAGTGAAACATGATTCGTGATGAAGCCAGGGTCAACTCTAGTCAAAGCAATATACTATCGACTACACACCAAGGGAAGTGAGTTATACGTGCTTAAAATGGTGGCTCATAACAGAATATGCGCTTAATACGCCACTACTTCATAAGTGGACACTTTCTCTTACTCGTAGTAAAACAAAGATGAGGTCAATTAACTCCAAAAGATCAAAGATATCATAATTTTTCGAAATTCTGTCGAAATGAATCAAAGTCTAAGTGGTGAATCGTGCATCAAAGATAATCAAGACAATCATGCAATTCATGGCATATAATGCTAAAAAGCAAAGTGACGTTCCTCTACCCCCCACTTAATCGAAACATTGTCCCTAATGTGTAAGATGGAAAATAAAAATGAAAATGAACTTAGCTTCGGTTAAGGGTGGAACCAAAGAAGAAACGGATCATCGTGCAAATCATCGGGCTCATGTAAGTAGTCCATGAAGAATCTGCGCTAAATATCTCAAACAAACCAAGAAGAATAGCGGTGACAAGAAACTGTAAAACAAAAATGCGGCAGTAAAAGAGAAAATAATATAATAAAACAAATTAAGCCGACAAAATTATTATATTAAAATTATTCTGCTACATCAACTAAGTAGGAAAAGAAAAATAAAAACAAAAAGAAAAACAAGAAAATGGAAAACAACAATAAAGAGAAATAAAAGCTAGTCATCATTAGAAAAACCCTCCTAGTCAACTCCATGCTCAAAACCGGGAGGTGGTACAGAACTCGAGGCGGCGGCGGTGGAAGAGGATGCTCTATGACTAGGGGCAGTCCTAGGTGGCGGGGTAGCAGGCGGAACTCCTAGAAAGCCAATACTTTGATCCATCTTGCGATGCAAACTTGCAATCTCTCACGACTGCTCCTCAAGCAAGGCTCTCTGAGTCCTCGGTGCTCCAAGCACCGGAGTACGCTCTCTTTCTGCTCTAACCCGTCTCTGTACTCTCGATACTGACTATAAACTGAGTTGTGGCTCAGGATCTTCCAAATCATCACTGACGAGCATCTTCACCTCGTCATCTAGGTCAAACATATCAATCATCTGCCCGTATGGTAGCAGCTCACGCTCAGAAGCGGCAGCAAGCTCGTGGATACGGCTATGCATCAGTAGACTGATGTTGATTGGGGCACCCGTTTCTAGATAGAACAAAAATTCTGCCCTCGAAGTGGTGACAGAGACCATGTGCTTAGTCGGAAGAAGGCGGGCACAAACAAATCTATTGACCATCTTCCGGTCCCAAGATAAATCGTTCTCTAGGAAGATGGTGGGGGCTCCAGCAGGATTGCGCTTCCATTACACCCCTAAGAAATCAGCAACCATATCCATCCTCTTGAGGTCGGCAATGTTGCTCGAGGATGTGTACTCATCCGGGCCCACCGGTGGATGTCTAACCCTAAAATGTGCGTTGATCCATTCGATAGAGAAATCAACCTTGATACCACGAACCATAGCATAAGTGGCTCCGGGGTTATGTGAAACATAAGCATAAAATTCCCTTACCACCGTGGCTTTGAACCGGGCCGGTGTCTCAGCCATGTCCAATAAATCTTGTGCTTGTAGGGCCTTCGACAATATCGAGCCGCAATCGTCCAAATCTACCCCTCATTCTCGAGCCACTGGCCTTGCGTTCCAATGGCCTCGGAACGACTCGTAAATAGCTAATGAATGGAACTTCTCAACCCCGTCTATCAATGGGTTGGCATCTCCATATACAGTCTGGTAACCCCTGGGACAAACAACTGACCGTTGACGCTTAGGACCCATCCTGAATGAGTACAGAACCTGAAATAGAAGCTGTTTCTGGAAAAGAGACCTCGGTAAACCGGAGGTAGGGTACGGTTTACCGGCCTGAGATTTTCTAATTTTCTTCTGGGACTGTGCCTCTGATAATAACAGATGAAGAATTTTAGCACTTAACCGCAACAACAGCACTACAGAGCAGCAACATGGGTATTGGATGTGTTGTTTAAGGTTTGGAAAATGGAAGAAATTGGTTCGGTTATGGTGGTGATTTGGTGGTGATATGGTGGTGATGGTGGTGATGGTGGCCGAAATTTATGAAGAAGGAAGAAATGGGAGAAGTTTGGCGAATGAAAGAGATGAAATGATAAGAATGATGATATTAGTGATGAAGGGATGGTTTAAATAGGAAGAATGGAGTGAATGTGGATGGTTTTATTGGGATTGGTGGTAGAGAAGTTATTAGGGTGAGGAATTTGAGGAGGTGATTGATGGGATTGAGGTGGAGTTATAGTGGAGTGTGGGAAAGGGTGAAAATTTTGAAAAGAGGGGAAAATGGTTCGGTTTCTGCTGACTGAACGTATCTGGTGCAACGTGTGTCCTCCATGTGTCTCTAAAAATTCAGCTTTATAAACTAACGTTTAGAAATCTAAAAATCAAGCCTCGGTAACCCGGAGGTTACCCTCGAGATACCGCGGGTATCTTTTCCCTAGATTTTTGATCTGCCTTTGCTGCACTTCTTACTCAACCTTTCTGCTCAATTCTGGCCTCAAATTGACTAGACCTTTTATTCTTCAATTGTTATTTCCGACTCAAAACCTAACCTACTTCACTAGAATCCGAACGAGGTAAAAAAAAACCTTTCCGCAACCATTCGGTTTCAAGCCTAAGGGTGCGGTAGGATGAAAAAAAAACTCGTCATTTCATCTGGCTACTTTTATTCATTCCCAAACTACCTAAGGGTTTGAAGAAATAGTTCTGAGTTTATAGTCGTTAGCTTGACTTTCTTCAGATCTCCGATCAATCGAGGGTTGGAGCTTTAACTTGCCAAACTTTCGCTCCAGAGGTTTGTACTTTTAAAGAACCTTTTGAGCCTCATTTCCTAGCACGTCTTTCTCTTTTAGCTTATGTGTACTAGGTCCGCCTCTGCGCCAAGATTTACGCTGCAGACCCAAGGACTCCACGTTTTCCACTTTTAGCTCAACTCGTTCACTACGCAACACGGAAGGACTAGCTTCCATGAGCATCCTGTCGTGGTCCTTTTCTTCTCTTTCTCTCAGCATTAATCTCATAAACTCTTGCTCAACGGTTTCTACTACAACCACTCTATGCTTATGCTATTCGATCTCCAAAATTTCCACCTTTCCTGAAGCATACGTCATCTTACAACTCTCCGGTCGGTTTTATAGGGGGTTCTAAAATCTTAAAAGATACAACGTCGTTATTCAACCTTAGAGTTATCTCCCCTTTATCAAAATCCATAACCGCCCTACTCGTCGCTAAGAAAGGTCTTCCTAAAAGAACTGGGGCACTAGGGTCCTCGGGTACATCTATGACCGTGAAGTCAATAGGATATGTGAACCCTCATGCCTTAATTGTACACTTTCTAAGCAGACCAGTAGGCATGTCTCTAGTTCTATCAACGAAAGTCATGGTCCTGGTTCGATTCAATACGACCGGAAGTCTTATCTTTTGACAGAGGGAAAAAGGTAGAATATTGCAACTCGAGCCAGATTCATAGAGACCTAATCCTACAGATATTCCATTAACAGAAACTGGGAGTCTGAACATGCCAGGGTCTCCTAACTTTACCACGGTGTCTGAGTCTGGGTAATCCTCAGGCTCAGAAAACATCATGTCAGGATCCTCTTCAGGATCATCAGAATCGTAATCCGAAGATGATATATCAATTAATTCACAAGGAAACTCACCCGGACGATACGTGCTATACTCCTTCAGGCTCTTGCTTGATTACTTTTTCCTCTTTTTCCAACCGTTTCTTTATAGTCTCATAATGCTCTCGTGCTTCAGATCTAGGATACTTGGAAATCGGTGTGATATTCAATATTGTCCTAGGCATATTGTTTGGCTTGTTTGCTCTTTTTCAACTCTGAATGGATCAAATTTCTGAAGTGTTCTGATCAACCTGCAAAAAGACAAAATAAAACAAAGAAAAGGTTAGCAACTTCCGCTTCAACTGGGTGTGATCCCAACTTTTGCGGACCTACTAACTAAAATCAACAGGAATAATACGTAATAACAGAACTGCTCGTAAATCGGTTTTCCAGGCCTCGGTAACTCGGAGATTACCTTCGGGAAACCGGCCCTGAATTTTCTCTTTCTGGCAGTTTAACATATGCAGGGTTGATACAGAACGACTCAAGACTCAAAATAAAATAAAATCAAAGAAAAATGACTTCTTAATTAGAATTAAAACATTTATATTTAAAAATTGGCCATTGTCCCCGGAAACGGCGCCAAAAATCTTGATCGCGTGTAAGTCACTAACGTCGATATTACTAGAAAGAATACTAGGTACATCGCAGTATAGTAAAAGCGAGTCAAGTTCGATCCCACAGAGACAATGCAACTTATAAGTATAAACGATTCTAACCTAATTAAGAAGCAACATAGAGGCGGTCACTGACCAACAATAACATAAAGGAAACCAAACATGGTATTCTCTTCCTCTCCTCACCGATCTACTAACTTGGATTAGTTAATCGTTATGTTTACTTCCCCACATAATTTTCTTAGATTAATTGCGAGCTTTTAATGATTATTATCATATTTATCAGCTGCGGGCGCAATTCCTAACCCTATCTACTCCAACAATGGCAGCAGACAATCTATACGCAAGCTGCCCTCCTTAATTGGTCCGTAATAGCCCATACGCATAAAGAACTAGAATTGCCGATATTGAGCGTTAACTCATACCGCTAACCCGCCTAGACAGCTGTCGACATTGACCAGCACGTTCTTAGGGTCCATTCAAGACAATCTCCTAATTAAGACTTCACTAACAGTCCTTCATGTTAATTTAAGAATTACGAATATTAGATTGGCCAGACATACTACTCGTTTTAATTATTCCTGCCGATCAACGTAGCTATAGTGAATCCCAGTTTAAGTTTTCTAAAATATGCATCGGTAAACCGGTATAGACCGCAGGTTTAACGGGGGCGGCCTTTCCTAATTTCTGGATCTATATTGCTCAGTACGATTAAAATAAGTAAATTTTGGGGTTGTTAAACATGCAGATTAACTAAAACACATAAATACGAACAGATCTACCATATGGAAGACTAAAATGAACGTTCAAAGATTCATACTGTTGGTCCCTTGGAAAGGCTAACACAAGTTTAGGGGGGGGGGGGTGAATAAACTTGTCCCTAAACTCGGATTTAAACCAAATTAAGGTTCGATTAAACTTGTGTGGAGTTAAGTCGACTAAGTGAGTTTAAGTCAAAGCGACTTAAGCTTGGAACCGAGTCAACCGCGCAATGATAAAGTTCTAGCCTTTTTCTTGATCTTGTTATTCTCTATGAAAACTGAGTGTAATGCTGGCCATTTGGTCTCTGCAATGCCCCAGCTACATTTCAAAGATGTATGCTGGCAATCTTTGATGGGCTGGTTGAAAAGTGTATGGAAATATTCATGGATGATTTTTCAGTCTTTGGTCAATCCTTCGATGACTGTCTTGATAATCTTGACCAAGTGTTATCCCGCTGTGTGGAAAAGAACTTAGTCTTAAACTGGGAAAAGTGCCATTTTATGGTAGACGAAGGAATAGTTCTTGACCACAAGATCTCAGCCAAAGTAATGGAAGTAGATAGGGCAAAAGTGGAAGCTATAGAGAAGATGAGTTTGCCTAGAAATGTGCACGAAGTGAGAGGTTTTCTTGGACACGTCGGTTTTTATAGGATATTCATTAAAGACTTTTCCAAGATAGTCAACCCCCTATCTACCCTACTCAAAGAAGATGTTGTTTTTAATTTTGATGATAGTTGCAAGCAAGCTTTTGAGGAGCTTAAAAGTCAATTGATCTCCGCACCGATTCTCATCTCTCCTGACTGGAATCTACCCTTCGAGCTTATGTATGATGCATCCAACTACGCTGTTGGTGCAGTCTTGGGACAACGAATAAAGGAAAGTTCTCGCCATATCTTACGCTTGATCCACACACTAAACCCTACTCAAGTAAACTATACCACAACCGAAAAGGAATTATTGGCCGTAGTCTTCGCTATGGACAAATTTAAATGAGTTACTTGTTGAGTCGCAGCGATTCTTGTGTGGGTGATCACACCGCCGATATCTAATGACAAAGAAAGATGCTAAACCGCCGCTTACTACGTTGGATACCGATCCTCCGCAAGAGTTTGACGTTCGATTAAGGACAAAAAGGCGGTGAAAACGTAGTAGCCGATCATGTTTCAAGGATGTTGAATGAGGAAAAGCAAGAACCTAACGATATAGACCTTTACTTTCCTCTTGAAAATGTTATGCTTATAGACGATTCGCGCTTGGATGTTCCATGGTATTCTTCCATCGCCAACTACCTTCATTCCCAATATCTAAATCCGAATTTTCATATCGAGAGAAGAAGAAATTCTTCTCTGACTTGAAAACCTTTGTATGGGATGAACCTTACCTATTCAAAATTTGTAAAGATGGATTGTTGAGAAGGTGTGTTCCTGAATCTGAGCAACGTGATATGATTGAACAGTGCCACAGTGGGCCTACTGGGGGTCACTTTGGTCCGTGGAAAACCGTTGCCAAGATCTTTCAGTCTGGTTTCTATTGGCCCACGATCTTCAAGGATTCAGAAGCTTTCTGCAAGGCTTGTGATAGGTGCCAACGAACCGGAGCTTTAACAAGGCGTTTTGACATGCCATTGAAACCCATTCTAGAATGTGAAGTCTTCGATGTATGGGGGATTGATTTTATGGGCCCGTTCCCATCTTCCTGTGGAAATAAATACATCTTAGTCTGTGTTGATTATGTATCGAAATGGGTGGAGGCTCAAGCCACTTATCGCAATGATCATAAAACGGTCATGGATTTTCTAAAGAAAAACATCTTTGTGAGATTTGGGTGCCCACGTGCCTTGATAAGCGATGAGGGAACACACTTCTGCAACCGGCCACTAGAAAAAGTCCTTGAGAAGTATGGTGTCCGGCATAAAATTGGCTCACCATATCATCCTATGACTAGTGGCCAGGTTGAGAGAAGTAATCAAAGTTTGAAGAATATCCTGGAAAAGTTGTGAACAGTCCACAGAAAAGGATTTGAGTCTTAAGTTGGATGATGTACTATGGGCGATCGAGGCGCCTACACAAAACCCCCATGGGTACATCACCCTATCGATGGTATATGGAAAACCATGCCACCTGCCAGTTGAGTTGGAGCATAGAGCATATTGGGTCACTAAGTTCTTAAACTTCGATACCCAATCATGTGGTGAACACCGACTGCAGCAGTTGCATGAGTTAGATGAGTTTATACTCTAAGCCTACGAGAGTGCCAGGATAAGTAAAGATAAGATGAAACTCCTTCATGATGCCAAAATCAAGAAGCGAGAATTTCGAGTCGGGGAGCAAGTTCTATTGTACAATTCCAGGTTACATCTGTTCCCTGGAAAGTTGAGGACACGTTGGTCCGGCCCCTTTGAAATTATGCAAATCATTCCTGGAGGCGTTTTAGAACTAAGAGGTCATGGTGACCAGCCGTTCAGAGTGAAAGGTCAAAGGTGCAAGCATTATATCGGTCAAACCAAAGAAAAACCTTTGATTGTTCATTTCCTCGACATCCTCGGGTGTGGTGTACCTGAAGTCAATAAGTTTGACGAATTTTCACCCGACTTGTTTCCTGAGGATGACGGCAGTGGTCCGTTAAAGGAAGTCATGGCTGGTAGTTGGGATATGGAAGAGTTTCACAGGGAGCAACAGCTCAAGAGACGTCTGAGGAAGGAAAAGTCTACAATGGGGAGGATTAAAAGTGTTTGGAAAGCTATCAAAAGCTTGACCCCATGTGTTAGATGTTCTTTTTGCAGCCACACTACTGATCAAAGCTTACACGATGTATTGGCTGGCAGAAAGGTTAAATGGCCGGATCCAGGCTAAATTGAAAGATTGTCGAGCTAACGACATAAACCAAAAGCGCCTCTAGGGGGCATCCTAGATATCTATATTTATATTAGTTACTTTTTATATTACTTTTGTCTTTGTTTTATGTGTTTTAGTTTTAGTCTAATAAGAGTGTTGTATGGATCTGCTTCAGTTCATCTTTGTTTTGTTGCATCTAGCTCTGCTACTTTATAGTATCCTCTATCGCTACTTTTGCGCAACATGTTATATTCCCCTGTGTCCCCCGAGGTACGTCTTGTTTTCTCATGTGTGCAGTATATTTGCAATGGCGATTGTGAGCTTTTAGATGAATTCAGCCATTGGATGGTCCACGCTCATCGCTTTCTTCAAGCATTTCTGGATCTGACTCATGACCACTTCTAGAATTGCCACCTTCGAATTACAATCAGCTAAGTACTTTATCCGTTCTTAAATTCTGCACAACATGAGGACATGTTGTCGTTTAAGTGTGGGGGAGGGGAATGGTTATGTGTATCTTTTTGCTTATATTGTTATTCTATGCCGAAAGGAGCTAAATTTTTCAAAAATTTTTGTTTTGTCCCGGTTGAGCAAATGCACATCTTTGTTCGGATTTTATAGACATTTATGCTGTATATGGTATGTTTAGTAGGTTAGATGTTTCACCCGACATACATTTCACGAGCCATATCAAATGGTGAGCTAAAATATAAAGCTATACCCATTTGGATTAGTAATTTTTTTGATTATCTTATAAGTATCTTGTGCTTAGTGCTAATGTACATATCGTGAGAATTATAATAGTTTGTGTTTAGAGCCGGAGTATGACATACTGTGAATGTCTTAGGTTTGAATGTGATAAGCGAAACGTGACTATTTTTCTTTAAAAAGTATGTTAAAAGAAAAAATGAATGAATTAATTGGGTGTGTCGGAAGCGGGTCGATGATTTGAGTGAGGTAGGGCGTATCTCGAATGTCCTATACCACTATGATGACCAAAAGCTCACGACAGTCAGAAGAAGCTGCTTGATGATTTGAGTAAGGTAGGGTATATCTCGAATGTCCTATTCTGTTATGACGAGCAATAGCTCATTCTGATGTGTGTATAAATGTGAATGATGATTAAATCAACTTACGAGAAGTGTTGGTATGAATTGATATAAGACTTAGTTATCGCCTACCTTATCCCCAATATAAACCGACATATATGTTGTAGGGATTATCCTCTGAGTATGTCAGAAAGGTCCTAAATGTATTCTATCATCCTTTTCGGGATATGTTACGTTTTGTAGGGTGCATGTTATAAGTATCATCTATTTCTAGTTTAAATGGAGTATTTGCTAGTTGCTTGGAAAGTTTCAAGTGTGGACTTAGTGGAAGTTTGCTATGGCTTTGCACACACACAGGGGTGAACCTCTAATTTATTGAATATGCTTTGTCCTTGCTGAGATGTCTATCTTTTTCCCGAGCCTTGATCTTGTTTTGTTTCGCTCGGGACGAGCAAAAGCTAAGTGTGGGAGAGTTGTTTAGGGTGATTTTCTATGATTTATATCGTTCTATTTCGTAACAATTTTCCTCTATACTCTAATGTTTTGCATAGAAAGTGCGTGTTTATTTGATTTATTAAGCAAGTAATGTTTGGAATGGTTTAATCGCAAAGTTGGTTGAATTATGAGATTTTATTGTTGATTTTTTTATCACTTTGAATGATTTTACACTTTGCAATGTTTTGATGTCTTGTAGATACAAGACTTTGGCTTAAAAGAGGTTTAAAAGATGTTCAAGTGAGGATTTACATCAAAGAAAAAGGATAAAGATGAAGTCGGACAAAGATAGAGATGAAAAACCGGATGTGAAGTGACCTGAACGCACGTCTGAAGTCCCGTCCAGCTGGACGGGCGTTTGAGGAACTGAACGAGCGTCCAGGAAGGAACATTGGATTCAGAGTTTTAAGATTTTTACTGAACGAGCGTCCAATTTTACATAGGACGGGCGTCTGACATGACTCGGCCCGACTCGAAGATTTTATGCATACTGGACGGGCGTTCAATCCCCTGGACGAGCGTCCAGCCGCCGACTTAGCAAAAACCGACTTAAACTCTTATAAATAGCCGCGTTTTTCCATCAAAAATATACCCTAAATACACTTGGCGGCCACAAGAACCCTAAGGGGCGATTTTTCTGTGTTCACCACCCTTCATAAACAACGTTTATGCTTTTTATTTCCTAGATAAATTTCTCCAATTATATGTACTTTCTAGTAGCTATTTCAAGTGATCAAACGATGCTTAGAGGCTAGAGCTCTTTTGGACAAGCGTTGTGAAGCCGTTCTATCAACTTTGATTTCTCTTTGGATTATCTTGTGAGTTTTTATTCAAAGTTGTATCTTTTCTACGTTTAATTCATTTTTATGATGCAATTTTATCGATGGATGTTTTGCATGTTTGATGTTTAATGGTTGATGAGAGTTTATTGTTAAACCTAGATCACATAGTCAAGATTAGATTTTTAACCTAAAAATAACGAGAGTTGTTAGGTTAATTTCCAGGTTGCTAGATTGAGAGATCTTACACCTTTGATATTAAAAGCGTTAATCTTTAGGATCGAAAGATAAAAGATTAATAAACGAATTATCTAAGAAATTAGAAATTCATACCTACGATAGGTGAATCACGACTTTTGTTAAATCGTCACTAGATAATCTAAAGGAGGAATTGGATGTTATAGAATTGGTGGATCAATTGCTTGTTCGTTGTTTAAATTATTGATAAATCGTTTGTGCTTGATCTGCTTAGCAAAGTTATAATTTTTATTGCATGTTTAGGTTTTAGAATAGAATTAGTTTAGATAATTTCGTTCGCAATTATATTTCCTGGCTTTAGATTTCTGATCTTCTGTCCAGTTTACTTTTGTTATTTTCGTTTTTAGTTTGTTACGTGTTAATCGTTTTTATTTTCTATTAATTCTAGTAATAGTAGTTGTGACATCTTTAGGTTAGTTAGGTAAAAACTAGGTAGACAACCCCGATTCCCTGTGGACTCGACTCCGGTATTAACCTCTATACTACGATCCCTGCACTTGGGGTAAACCGGATTTATTTTATTACTTGTTTATTTTTCATTAGATAAAATCCGAGGCAGCCTCCTATTTATAGTGTGAGGTCCAACGTTCATCTGACTTAAATTCGAATTGTATCAACGTCTCTTTTGTTAACGGCTATATCTTTTGACCGTTCTGTTGTGTCAGTAACTCATCCAATGAATTTGCTTCCTTTATAACGTTCGACTGTACTATCAGTTTGTTGGATGGTTGACTTGTAAAACTGAGTTTCCTTATCAGTTTTATACTGAGTTTATTGTTTGTCAGTTTCCTTACTAACTTGGAGCGTTAACTGAGATTTTACTCTTTTTCAAATGTCGAGACTCAGCTTTTCATCGATTATAATTGACTTAATCGAGTACAAGATGACTCATTATCATCTAAGAATTCATTGTCCTTATGATTCTTAGGTTTTCATACAAGATCCATAAAGTCAGTTCAGGTCACCACAATCTTGCCCGACGTCTAACTTTACAGTCTCGACTTGGTCTTCATAATCGAGTTTGAACCCTCGCTTCAATCTTCAATAATCGAGTCTGTGACCTCGGTTCTTGATCTTCTTAGATAAGCCAACCGAGTCTCAGAATCGCCGGTGAACTTACCTTCTTCAGTTTGATGCTGGTGTATTCTGAGTCAGTTTCTGCCTTAGTGATTTCCAGTTTTCTATGTGACCCCCGGTTTTTCAGTTTTACGACACACTAATTATTACAGTGCTTGTCTAATGTAACTTATACAAATATCAGACTCTAGTAAAACTTATACATTCAGTTCTAGACATCTTTTAGCTTTTCACTATAACATCTGGCTTCAGCACTTCATCAGTGGGGTTAAGATAATACTTTAAACAAATAAGATGAATTATCATCAAAACATAAATTTTATTTCCAACACATACCTTCAACAATGGAGATCTAGCTCGATCTACTCAAGCTAGAGATGATGAAAGAAGGGAGGAAACCGAAAATAACTCTCCAAAGCTCAAGAAAACGTTATTGCATAATAATAATTGTAATGTAATATATAAAGTTGAAGATTTTATAAAGCATATGAATTATCTCAGTGTATGCGGCTTTATATAGATAAAATAGCCATCTTAAGACTCTCTAAAACCCTAAATGACCTAGATAATGCGGCAGAATTAATTTCGTGTTCCACAAGACGCCGGTTTACCGGGCCTAGCCTTCGGGTTACCGGGCCTTCTTTTCTTCTTTTTCTTTTGTAGGCTTCTTCTGGAACTTTAATTACTTGGACCAATGTACTTCTTTTGGTCCAGATCCACTCTTCAATGCTCCAGATCCGGTACATCCTATAAAACAAGCAAAACGAGACAAAACAGTACCAAAACCTCAGGAAAATAGCATAGATGCAGAATTACGATCCTGGAAACACTCACATAGCATTTGACATATATTCCATATAATAACGAGCCTATATATCCTCTCTTGAGCAGAATTCGGGGTGAATATGGTATAATTATTGGTACCATTTAGAGCGTTATCAATCTATTCCCCTTACCTATTGGTCTTATGCTGTTCACGCCGCAGTCTATTTAATCAATCGCATGCCCACTCGAACACTAGCAATGTTGTCCCCTTATGAAAAGTTGTTCTCCACTCCTCCCAACCATTCCAAACTTCACGTTTTTGGTTGTCTTTGTTATCCATGGGTAAAACCTTACACCTTCCACAAACCGGAATCCAACTTCATTCCTTGTGTTTTCCACGGATATTCTCTTACAGAAAGTGCCTATCTATACTATAACCTGGCTACACAGCGTCTGTATGTCTCTCGTGATGTGTGATTTGTTAGGATGTCTTTCCTTTTGCCTCTCACCCCTCTCATGATCCCGTACCCTCGCCTACTCTCTTCATTGACTCAATTCCCATTCCTATTTCTCCCACCGTTTCCCCTCCCTTAGACAACCCACCCTCCATTTCAGCTGAATCTTTCTATTTTCCATCCTCACATATGTCCTCCTCTACTTCCCCTTACCCATGTCCCTCTCCCCCCTCCACCCCCTCACCCAATGGTCACTCGGGCTTGCAACCAAATGTTGAAACCCCGTACTCTTGTTAACGGTGATTTTTACTATTTATATGACTTTATTTCGTAACAATTTCCTTCGTGTTTTACTAATTTTTATAGAAAATTAGGTGTTTAAGTGAAATATTGAAAGAATGCGTATGGAAATCATTAAAGTGCAAAATCGAGCTAATTACGTGGTTTTATTGGTGTTTTCTATCTATATGTATGATTTTACATTTTGCATGTTTTTGTCGTGTTGTAGGTACGCTTGCATGTTATGGAGGAAGCTAAAACGATGTTTAACTGAAGTTTAAATAGAAGGAGAAAGATGCAAGTGAATTTGGAATGAAGATTTGAAGAACTGAACGAGCGTTAAAAAATACATGGGACGGGCGTCTTGTCCAGCTCGGCTCGACTCAAAGAAATTTACTTAAAGTGAACGAGCGTCCACCCTACCAGACGTGCGTCCAGAAGATCAGAAAGGATAGACTTGGAATTATCTTTATTTTTATTTATTAGGGTTTAGACTTGCTAATAATAAAACCCTAGGTCGGCAGAACAAGCATAAAAGGGGGCAGTCATTGGAAGCAAGACACGAGAAATCATCTGGGAACAGAGACGGCATAAAAAATCAAAAAAAAAGAGGTTCACTCGGTCCACCGAGTGCCCCTGCTCGGTCGACCGAGCCATATTATATTTTTTTATTCGGTCTGAGGATGGTCAGAGGCTGAGGCCGATTTGAACGAGCTCTGTGAAACCGATCGTTGCAGCAACTTGATTTCTACTCTTTTGGATTGTTTTGTGAGTTTTATTAAAGTTGCATCTTTATTATGTTTAATTTGTTTTTATGCAATTGTATCGATGGATTGTTGCATGGTTGATGTTTAACGTTTGATGAGAATCGTTGTTAGACTTAGATCACCGTAGTAAAGATTAGATTTTTAACCTAAAAATAACGAGAGTTGCTAGGTTAAATTTTTAGGTTGCTAGATTGAGAAATCTTACACCTTTGTTATGGAAGCGTTAATCTTTAAGATCGAGAGATGAAAGATTAATAGGCTAATTATCTACTTAGAGTAGGAATTCATACCTTTGATAGGTGAACCACATCTTTATTAAATCTTCACTAAACGATCTAGGGTAGAAATTGAGAGTTGCGGGATAGGTGGATCATTGCTTGTTCCTCGTTAACTTAATTGAAAGAATCATTGTGCCTTGTTCTTCGTTGCTAGCTTAGAATTTTATTTTCGTTTTAGTTATTAGAATATAATTAGTTATTTTAGGTTCGTAATTATATTTCCTGGCTTTGGATTGACAACCCTCTGTCTAGTTTATTGTTTCTTCGTTTTCGTTTTGTTTTGTGTTTTTCGTGACAAATCTTTAGAAAGATTAATAAACTAGATAAACAACCTCGATTCCCTGTGAGATCGACCCGGTATTAACCTCTATACTACGATCCCTGCACTTGAGGTATACCGGGTTTATAAATTTATTACTTGTTTATTTTCCATTGATAAAATCCGTGACAACTCTCCTTAATCTTACCGCCAAACTGGATGCTCAGCTCTCTGATACTGCACCCACAACTGTTAAACTTTCTCTTTGTTGTCCTCATTGGCGTCAGGCCATGTCTGCTGAGTTTGATGCACTTGTGAGTAATGGCACGTGGTATTTGGTTCCCTATGATCCCTCCCTTAATGTTGTGGGGAGTAAGTGGATTTTTTTGATTAAGCGTAACTCTGATGGTTCGATTGAGCGATATAAGGCTCGTCTTGTTGCGAAGGATTCACGCAACATCTCGGCATCGATTACTATGAGACTTTCAGTCCGGTGGTTAATCCCATCATGGTTCGTTTGGTTCTTAGTATTGTTGTCTCCCTCGGATAGGGTCTTCTTCAATTGGATGTAAACAACGCCGTTTTGCAGGGTAATCTCAATGAAGATGTGTATATGGCCCAGCCTCTGGGTTTTGAGGACTCGGATCGCCCTCGGTATGTCAGCAAGTTCTATAAAGCCATTTATGGCCTGAAGCAGGCTCCTCGGACGTGGTATCATGAGTTACGTACGTTTATCCTATCCTTGGGGTTCTATAACTCCACAACCGACTCCTCATTATTTATTTTCCGCACTGAGTCGGTCACCATTGTATTACTTGTCTATGTCGATGATCTTATTCTTATAGGTTCTTCAACTCAGCATGTTCAGTTTATCATTGATCATCTTGGTGCTCGGTTTTCTATTAAAGATCTTCAGGCTTTGTCATACTTTCTCGGCGTGGAAGTCACTCAAAATTCATCAGGGTTGTTACTCACACAGTCTAAATACATATCAGATTTTCTTCACCTGGTTAATATGCAGGATGCTGATATACTACTTTTATATGTTTAAATATACGTTATATTATTATGTTTTATCAACGAATTCTATATAAAATATATGAAATTATGATATAAATAGTATGAAATGTTAATCTTTATAATTTAGAGTAGTTAGTAGTAAAACTTAGTAATAATAGTAAAAAGTTATCATTTTGTACTGATTTTAGTAAATCGGAGTGTCGTGTCAGATTTACGTGGGTATTTGTGGTATTTTATTGCAGATTTATAAGCCGAGACCCCGAGAATCGACATGTTGAAGTATAATCATATCTCTAGAAGGATTTAGAGAATGTCACGAGCTTAAATGGTCAATCGAATTGCTTAAGTGGTCAAGTGGTCAATCGAAGTGGTTAAGTGGCTAATCGATTCGATTAAGTGGTGATCGAGAAATATCTTCGACAAATGAATGGCTCATTAAAACGACATCATCTGAAGAAGAGTCCTTGACGAAAGTTGTAGATTTTCCCGAGAGCTTTCTGATGCCTCTTGAATCATGATTTTTGGAGATCCAGAACTCAAGATATGAATTTTATAAGTTATATATAATTATAATTATAATTATATATAACGCTGCACATGCTGAGTAATAAGGGGGGATGGAAGTAATCATTAGCCCGGACCAGTCCGGCCTCATCAAGGACCGGTCCGGCCAAGGAAGTTTCATCTATATAAGAAGCTCAGTTGTAAACAGATCGAGTGTACCAATATATATATATCTAATCTATATATATATATCTTCTTCTCTTTATTTTCTTTTTAGTTAGTAGTTTGTAAATAGGCCTTATGCCAAAAATAATAATCTCGTAGTACTGTTGTAATGCTCGAGAAATTATCGGAAGTTCGGTGTTGTTGAAGTCGTTGTAATGTCCGGAAGAATACGACTCTGATTCAGCATTTGTAATCGGGTAAATTTCTAAAGTATTTATGTTTGTTTTTATTTTTTTAATCGTTATAATGTTATTAGGCTAACTCTAAATAACTAGCCAAAGTTATGTAATCGTTTTATTTCGATATTTTCAGTAAAGGAATGTTGTCTAATTAAAATTAACTAAAATTGAGTTAATTGAATCTTTTTCTATTTTGTAACGTATTGATAATATTCGGATTGACGTAATTAACCAAGATGAATCGCACCATATAACCTAACGATGAACTGACCAGAGAAGTTAGGATATGAGATAAAAGATAGAAAAACCGGAGGGTAAAATTGGCCGTGCGAAAGCGTGACTACGGAATCCTATTTCCTACCCGGGGGCAGATTTGTCTTGGGAAAGATTAATCTTATTAAATTTGTGCTCAAGATCATAATAATGTTAAAATCAACGGTTTAATTGAAACTAACACCGAAAGTTAAATCGATCCGCCGACAACCGGAGCCTTTTGAATAACATCGGCCGCCTCGACAAACGGAATAACCTCTTTTATCCGGGGTAGATTTGTACTGCACTGCTTGCACTAACTAAGATTAGCATGGGGCAGTTGTGGAGATTGAATTGATGACAATGACATATGACAATTTCATATGCTCGTGTGAGGAGGAATTGTTAACCTCAGGAGTACACCGTTTCATTTACTCAATTGGACCTAATATAAAAGGAAAGATCGAGCACATTCCGTTTACTGAAAAGATCGTATAAATCAATTATATAAACTTTGGCTAGTTCTATTTGTCTAGTTCTATAAATATATTGGTATATATATATTTATATCTATATATATATTTTGCAATCTATGTACATCTATATATATTTTTATATCTATATATATTATATTAGAATAACTTTTAAATTACGCATTTATTTTATGTTAAGTAGAATAGTAGTCATCTGTGTTATAAAATTGCGGTTTAGATCGAGTTAATAACAGCTCTTTGGTGTTTAACCACACTTAGAAGAATTACCAAGTTTCCCTGAGGATTCGACACTCTGACTCACTACACTAGCACTACAGTTTAACCCGATACACTGTCGGTTAAGGACTGGTAAAGCACTAGAAAAGGCCACGTCAGATGCCAAGCCTGTGGCTACCTTGCCTACGGATGCCTTTTCCTTATTGCAAGCCACAACTGAGCCACATCCTGATGTTACTCAATTTCAGTAGATTTTGGGGGCGCTTCAGTACTTGTTGTTTAATCGTCATAACATTGCCTATGCGGTTAACAAGCTCTCTCAGTACATGCATGTTCTCCCCATCCTGTTAGGAAATCAACTAGTTTACACAGCGGAATTTAAAATTTTGATTTCCAATCCCAAGATCGACTTCGTTTAACACAATAAACACGTTAAGTAGTTGACGGTGATTACCTTGGTGATCTAATAGATCAACGCTTTGACCATCAATGGAGAGTAGTAGTGCGCGCAAGCCATCCACGTGTCCGGCCTCTAACGATATCCACACGAGCACCTCGCCAGAATTCTCCTTGGATAGCTACTAGAAAAATCCGGCTGCTAGATCGGCCTTGATCTCTCTCTAAATATCTCTCTAAGAAGCTTTCAGTTTATTTTGTAAAATAGAACTATTCTAAATGTGATGATACAAAAGAGCTATCCAACCGCTCTCTTATATAGGAGAGTTGTGCGCCCCTTATGTCTTCCCAAACTGATTGGGATTAGCTTCAAGTAGATTGATGAGAGAGAAAAATACTTTCCTAATAAAATAAGGAAAATCACTTTGATTGATTTATCTCTTTTATTTTAATATCTTATATTAAAATAAATCTAAAATATTGTCAATATCTATTATTGAATATCTTTATCTTATTACCATAAATCTATTTGTCCAAAATCAATTAATATCCAATATTAATATATGATAATCTCATTAATTAAATTTCACAATCCAAGTGTATCTTATACACATGTGACTTGCGCCCCATATTGCCAAATATTGGCATCCGGAATATTCTTTAATTAATCAATATAATTAATATCTTATTTTAGAGAAGCCTTGATTAAAAATGGTAGATTTTCACGCCTTGATTAAAACTCTCAAATTTCACGCTTTGATACCATGTTGAAGTTGTGAAATTGAAGAACACAACAAATATAATGCGAAACTTTTATTACTCAAAGAATGATTAATGAGTCAAGTTACAATGCTGCTGATCATGGGGTATTTATAGTATCATCATGAATCGATTGATAAGTAAGTTACAACAGAATAACCTTCATAATATAGATTAACTGCCTATTTTCTGCTGATACTCAGTTGTGTGTTGAGTCTTTGATTGTGTGATAATCATTGTTAATGCATTGATTATCGATACTCAAAGAAATCGATTCCATCTAGCTGCATATCCTTTTGCATCAATCATTCCTTATTTCATATATTGTCAAATAATTTTGTTTGGACCTTACAAATATTACACCATTGACAATTGTCATTACATTAAATGTCAATGCATCTATAATTGTCATTGCATATTCAAATGTCATTGCAATTTTATTTGTCATTGCATATTAATAATCACTGCATCTTCAATTGTGATTGCATTTTCAATTGTCCTTGAAAATGCAGTAACACATTATTTGGTGTTCATAAAGTGTTTCTAAAGATCAGTGACACCTAATTTAGTCTTCGTAAAGTGTTACAACATGTTCAAATCTTATTACATTTTTAATTGTCACTGTATTTTCAATTGTCACTACATCTTTAATTGTCCATGTCAAAACATTTTAAGATGTTTTGCAATTCAATTGTCATTGCATCTTAAGTTGTGTCCGTCGCTGCAACTTCCGTTCTTAGTAACTTCATTGTAATTGCATCTGTTGCGTGTCACTGCATTCGATGTGAACTATTGAAAAAAAAATCGAATTTCAAAAATTATGTCGGAAAAGTATCAAATGAATATCAAAATAAAGATGATGAAAAATGTAAATTATGTTGAAAAAATTATGATGATTGGAGGTGTAAATTAAAAAATACGGATGTTTCAAAATTGAGTAGGAGAGAGAAAAAATTTGAGTAAGAGAGGGAAATTAATAATTGTTTTTTTTTCGATATTCAAATGTTTTGGTTTTTTTAATTTGGCGGTTTTCCCATTCTAAGAAACGCTTTGAATCTTATTCTTTTCCCACTTCAATTGTCCTTATAAACAACCTCTTAGATCTATCTCTATAGATCTTGATTCCTAGAATGTAGGCTGCTTCTCCCAGGTCCTTCATACAGAAGTTCCCGGATAACCAAACTTTAACCAACTGTAACATAGGAATATCATTTCCTATAAGCAATATGTCATCTACATAAAGTACTAAGAAAACAACGACACTCCCACTAACCTTTTTATAAACACACGGATCATCTTCGTTCTTGATAAAATCAAACTATTTGATTGTCTCATCAAAGCAAAGATTCCAACTCCGAGAAGCTTGCTTCAATCCATAAATGGACCTTTGCAACTTGCATACCATCCTAGCGTCATCATTTGTGAAACCCTCAGGCTGAGTCATTTACACCTCCTCTGACAGATTCCTGTTACGGAAAGCTATTTTCACATCCATCTGCCAGATCTCATAATCACGATATGCTGCAATTAATAGCAAGCAGAATTCTAATGGACTTTAGCATAGCTACTGGCGAAAAGGTTTCATCATAGTCAACTCCTTGTCTTTGCTTATAACCTTTTGCCACAAACCTTGCCTTGTAGGTAGTCACATTACCATCCATGTCAGTCTTTCTCTTAAAGACCCATTTGAACCCTATAGGAACTATTCCTTCAGGTGGATCAACTAAGTTCCAAACTTTTGGAAGTAGCGCCCGAAAGACAATTTATGTAATTGTTTTTATAATTAATAAATGACAGATTTATTCTCATCTTATTATTTGCTTTGTGCTTATATATTATACACTTCTGAAAACCCCAAGTCGTATCATATGTAGTCATATAAATTTGTGTGTGTCACACATGAGGATTAAGTTTATGGTGATACACTTAAATTGTTAGTCCGTGGTGAACTTAATCAAAGTATGGGGTCTATTGATTAAACCACCATTAATGCGCCCCAGAACACTTTTAGCTGTGACCATCTTATCCGGACCGTCGATATTGGTTATCTAAGTGGGGCATTTATATATAATGTAGTCATACAGGACTGGACCGATTTAATCTGCGTTTCTTATATAATTCCGTGATTGAGAAATCTTATTAAATCACAAGATGATCATATATGGATTAACCTTAATCCTGAAGTGATTGCAGACTCCTACTTGTTTCAAGATAGGGTTTGATGTGTTCGTTAAGGATTGCTAAAAGGCGCGGTCTGAATGACTTTCACGTTAGCACTATTCTGGAATGAGTGAGGAGTGTGTGTCTCACAGATATGGAATCCATTCCTTCCTGCGGGAAGTAGAAAGACAATCCACTTATTTGTTGATCCTAGAAACTGATCGATAGGCCGAGTTCATATTGGTTATGAACTAATTGATCACTAGTGGGTTAATGGTAAATAAGGATGGATGTAATGAAGAAGGTTTACGGAAATATTCCCGCTTCGTTTCGGATAGACTCCTTTTGATCCTTAATCAAAAGAGATGCCTTTGGTTTCCTAAACCAAAAGGCATCTCCCTTGACCATTTCCAATATCAAAATTTTGAAAGGAGTCTAGGCCTAGACCTTTTCCAAAATCAAATATTTTGAAAAGGGCCTAGGCCTATTTCAAATAAAATTTGGAAAGACCATTACCTAATAATGTCATGTGGCATTCAAAATGTCCAAACTATTTGAACCATTAGTTAGCCACATGACATCAACTAAACAAAAAGATACCAATGCACCATAAAGTAATCACAAAACAACAATACAAAATGGAGATCCAACACATACCACCAGCCGGCGGCAGTACCCTGGGGCTCTTCCGGCGGCGGCGGCAATGTGATGGGGAGCCACCGCCAGTCGGCCGAGCTCCCTAAACGTTTCATATATATATTTTTGTTTTCATTTCGCGAATCTAGATCTTGCATCTATCTTTTAATTAATACGAAAATTAATTAGTGCTTATTGCTTAAGTTCGAATTTCGCTCTGATACCACTGTGAGGAAATCAACTAGTTTACGTAGCGGAATTTAAATTTTTGATTTCCGATCCCAAGATCGACTTCGTTTAATACAATAAACGCGTTAAGTAGTTGACGGCGATTACCTTGGTTGATCTAATATTTCGATGCTTTGACCGTCAATGGACAATAGTATTGTGCGCAAGCCTTCCACGTGTCCGGCCTCTAACAATATCCACACGAGCACCTCGTCGGAATCCTCCTTGGATAGCTACTAGAAAAATCCGGCTGCTAGACCGACCTTTTTCTCTCTCTCTCTCTAAATCTCTCTCTAAGAAGCTCTCAGTTTATTTTGTAAATTAGAACTATTCTAATTGTGATGATACAAAAGAGCTAGCCAACCCCTCTCTTATATAGGAGAGTGGTGCGCCCCTTATGTCTTTCCAAACTGATTGGGATTAGCTTCTAGTAGATTGATGAGAGAGAAAAACATTTTCCTAATAAAATAAGGAAAATCACTTTGATTGATGTATATCTTTTATTTTAATATCTTATATTAAAAAAATCTAAGATATTGCCAATATCTAATATTGAATATTTATATTTATCTTATTACCAAAAATCTATTTTTCCAAAATCAATTAATATCTAATATTAATATATGATGATCTCATTAATTAAATTACACAATCCAAGTGTATCTTATACACGTGTGACTTGCGCTCCATATTGCCAAATATTGGCATCCGGAATATTCTTTAATTAATCAATATAATTAATATCTTGTATTTAATTTATTCATAATAAATAAATAACGTCATATTAATTTAATCACTATAATACTTTATAGACAAGATAAACTTTCCTTATTTGGATAACCACATTTTAATCCGTCTAGATGTTCTTATGTGTGTGACCCGATAGGCTTCCGAATATGTTGGCCGTAGACACAAAGTGCAAATTACGAAAATGCCCTTCATACCTAACGATCACGGCATAGCGTCTAGTAACACACCGTGACCCCCAATCATCGGAAGAGTCAAAAGCAATGACTACTACCTTCAATGTGAAACAGTTACCGTGTAAATAGAATCCTATCGCTGTTATACTATCCATACAATCGTATCTTGAGTGTCAGTACATCAACCATCGTATCTTAGAATCTGGATATCATGCTCTCTCGGAATAACTCATTTACTCCCATTTTGCAAAGATTCACGACAGCTAGACATTCCTTATAAGAAGGCCATTTCGGACATATACTCTTACTAATAGGATACGCGATTTATGGACGAACAAACAAGTATCATACGTATGCTTCAATATCACACTCAATCACTATCGCATGATCGCCCTGTGGCTAGGGGAATCTCAACAGTGTCAAAGCACAACAATACACACCGTGATGCCATGAAGACTCCGGTCTCAGGATAATTACACAACTATCACATACTGCGACACTTAATGTAAGCGGGCCAGTCTAATGTACGCATTCTCTAATACACATCCACGTACAGTCCAAGTGTCTCAACACTTCGATAGACAAGATCTATCCCTATCTTCAATAAGATAGAAGACATCCAATACGTGCTAGTCTAATCATACTATCAATGTCCTGTTTGACAGTACATACGACTAGAGACATTTAAGTATCAAACTATTAAAGTGATTCGAGATCATATCAACCATAATCACTATCATGGTTTCTCTATCACAGTTTAATACTATGGACGTTAGTATATTTACAATAACATAATTGGTTCATAAAGATAAACATCATATATAATAACAAAAGTGCTTTTTATTAATCATAATAAAGTCATTACATGAACTAAATAGACTGTAAACGACCCAACCCGGTCCGACCCGGTTGAGTTTAGGACACCTATTCAACACGTCCTTCATGGGTTCTGGTTAAGCCGGTCCTTCGCTATTTGGTTGGTACTAGTCTTCATGGCTTACAGTTGTTTCGGTCATCGCCCATTGATCTTTATGCTTTTTTGATGCTGATTGGGGTGGTAATAAATATGGTGATTATTCCTCTACAAGTGCTTATCTTGCATTTCTGGGTCGTAACTTACTATCGTGGAGCTCTAAAAATTAAATCATTTGCTCGATCTCCTATTGAGGTGATTATCGATTCATTGCTTCCTTTCTTTGAGTTGTATTGGATCTCGTTTCTCCTCCATGATCTCGGTTTTGCCTCAGCTTCCACTCCTGCAATTTTTTATGATAATGTTGGAGCTACTCAGCTATCCGCTAACCCTGTTTTTCACTCCCGTATGAAGCATGTTGCGATTGATTATCATTTCATCCGTGAACAGGTTCAACAGGGCCTTGTTCGTGTCTCCCATGTCTCCAGCGCGGATCAGCTTGCCGACGCTCTCACCAAACCTCTTGCACGTTCACCGTTTATGCAGTTCAAGCAAGTTAGGACTTCTACACCGCAGTCCCACTTGAGGGGCGTATTAAGATATTTATGTATATTTTTATATTGTATTTTATTATATTGTATTTATTGTAATTATTCCGTAGAATACTCTAGAATAACTTGGAGAGCAAGTCGTAGATGTATATAAATACATTATATCATACATAGTTTTAGTATCAATGGAAAATACTTTCTACCAATAATCTAACATGAACTTTTTCGCTTTTGGCTGATCTTCTGTCAAAGTAATCAAGCAACCTTTCCAACATTGATCATTGAGAGATTGAAGTTGAATCAAGACGAAAAAAGATCGATGAAAATTTACAAGTAAATGTTAGAACCATGGGTCAGTAAATGTTGTCTGATTATTGTTATTAGTGAACTTTTCTTTGTCAATTCAATCCTCCGTACTCAACCTATCGAGAATAATCTAGATGTTTGAATATTTATCTTATTATTTGTATTTATTTAATTATTACTTGGAGCCTAAGTTATAAAGGCCAATATAATTGTACAAACTATATTCGATTGAATCAATGAAATACAATTATCTTAAATGCTGATATGGTATCGGAGAAACTTAATTTTATCTCTCTCGTTATGTCACTTCCTTCCTAAATCCTAACCCTTCAAGAAAAAAAATCCAAAAAAAAAAAAATTCATACGCAGGTTTCCTTCTCCAGGAGCCTTGTCTCCTCCGGCCGGCCTGTACACTTGCACCTCTGGTGGTTCTCCTGTCAATTCAGCCCTAGCCCCAACAAACCCTCTCCAAAACTGTGTTTGTGAAATTAGAGTCGGAAAGATTATCTCTGAATCAGGCCATCGAAGCTTCCTAATCGGCTGTTTCAAACAAACCAAAAAAAAATTCTTTCTTCTCTCTCAATCAGCTGCTTCCTGATCTCAATATATGTATATATATTATCTGCACTTCCCTCGCTCTTCTGTTCCATTTTGCCTCACAATCTATCTGTTACTCTTTCCCTTCCATTCATAAAAAAAAAAATTCTTCAAACCCCTAAAATTTTCTTCTTCCTCCTCCATATATAAAGGCAGCTGCTACCAAAAAAAATATCGAAACCGCAATTTCCGATATCCAAGTCTGATGCTCCTCTCCTTCTTCTACAACAATCATCAACAACAAAAAAACACTACGTTATTCACGCATACATCATGTCGGCTTCTACTTTCTCAAACCGTGGCTATGGTTTGAATTCTTCTCGAGACCGGGGGCGAGGCTGTGGTTGTGGCAACCCTCATCCCCAATACTCCGGCGTCCCTTATGGTAAACAACCCCCCATGTGCCAAATTTATGCCGAAACAGGCCATATGGCCCCAACCTGTTATCTTCGATATGCGTACTCCCACCCACCGTCTCTTGTCCTTCTTTGTTGGTCCCTTGAAAAGGCTTTGGTTAAGTTTAGAAGGGGGGGGGTTGAATTAACGTAACACTTAAAACTTTTTGGAGTTGACAAACTCAGCAGGGATCAATAGTCTGCTGACTATTGAAGCTATTGAATTTGTCGCAGCAGAATAAATTAAATTAAGCCTTGTTACTTGTTGTTTAAAAGATCATACTAAGTATTGGATACTCAATAGTGCAAGTAGTGTGATTCAACAACTAGTTCAGTAGATTGATGTGATGAGTATGCTGATAAAGTAAATTGCAGAAAGTAAATGCAGTAAAGTAAAGTAGGCAGGCTTTATAGTGGTTCTAGGTGGTGTAATCCTGTCAGTCCACTCATATCCTTTGATGTTGGAGAAAATTCACCAGAGATTCTTGAGGTAGCAGTTACAAAAATCCCTAAACTGTTTGTCCTTGACCAATGATTATGGCTTAACAAACTGAACACTAGAAACATGTAGGATTGCTGCTTCAAAGTATTCCACTGGTCCTTGAAGGGTAGGATTGCCTCTTCGCCAGCTCCACCACAAAACACAGCAGTCCTTGACACTACAGCAGTGCTTCACTGTCTTTAGGTTCTTTTTGAAAAAGAAGGGGTTGAATCAAGAAAGTGATTCTGCTTTCAGCAAGCTTTTGATCAGGATGACAAGATCAACAGCTTGTAGTCTTCAAGTGTGTATACTGGATGTAACTTGATCACAGAAAACACTTGAAGAAAATTCTTGATCAGTAGATTAAAGCTCTATAGGTATCAGCAGGGTAAGATTGCACTTTGATCAATTTCTTGCTCAAAAACATGGTTGCTTCATATGTATTCTTGTTGTTGTTATTGTTCTTGCAATCGAATAAAGGAGTCCTCTATTTATAGGTGTGAATCTGTGATTTGAGTTTGAATTTCAAATATAGTTGCTTTTAATTGTCTTTATCTTGACTACAATTTTCCTCTCGATGTATCGTACTGACACTATCAGTGTTCCTTTTTGACAGTCCAGTTGTCAACCGTTGACTTAATTCCATTGGATATGGCTCTGAATGCTTACAACGTTCTTTTCATCTTGGCCATTGATTGACTAATTAATCCAAGGCTTGTATTTCATCCTTATCCATATAATCATTCAGAAAAACTTGGATTAAGTCGACTTTTCCATTCAGCAGACACCTGTTGCATATGTCTGCTGATGTCCATACATGTCAGCTGACTTTTAGTCTGCTGTGTTTTACAAACACCTCAGCTGATTGCTTCTCATCTAACTTTTTATTATGAAGTTAGAGTACACCATTTTGATTATAACCAAGTTCCAATCACCACTTTACTTTATATGGAACTTAGACCTTCTTCACAAGGTATATGTGATCAGTTTAGGTCATCACAGACTATCCTAAATTATGATCCCATATCCTTGACTTTTAAAGACTAATTTTGATCCCTTAGCCTTCATAACTTAGTTTGAACTCTCAGCCTTCAACCATCAGCAGGTCCTAGACACTCTATTGACCTAGATAGGTCTGCTAATCAAGTCAGCTGACCTCTTTGCAGTGCTTGTTTGTTTTAACCTATTCAAAGATCAAACTCTAGTAAACCTATACATTGAATCTAGACATCTTTTTGCCTTTGCTCTATAACAGCTAGTCTGACACTCATCATTAAAACTAAAATATGTCTAACAATTTCCCTCTTTATAGTGATGATGCCAATACCCTCCTTACAGCAAAGCAAAAAGATAAGAACACAAAAACAGAACAAATTTCATTCATATATCATTGGTGTTCAAATTTGTTCAAAATTATTTCAACTAGGATCAACATAAAAATAAGAGCACATAAATAAGTATACTGATTTAGCGTCTGTCTTGTTCTCTTTTTTCTTGATACTCCCTGATCTCCTTGATCATATCCAGCATCCATTGATTTTCCAATTTAGAGAAATCAATCCAGGTATGGACCAATTTCCACCATTTCCAAGCTTCAGGTAGAGCCAACCTTAGGCTGTGAAGATTGAATCCTTGTCCCAAGTAGAAATGCTTGAATTCATCTAAAGAGTCCATTGCTGACCAGTTACACAACCTTTGCTCAGCAGTTTGTCCTCTTCCCTCTCTTCCACTGTGACCTCCTCTTCTTGTAGTTCTCAAAGATTTAATCTGTATCTCCTAGAATTTAAGTCCAAGGAAGGAGTTTAGACCCTCCTGAAAAGTCATATCATGATAAGGTCTCTTTCTTGCATAGTATAGTTTCTTGAACTCCTTCAGCATGTCATCTGTCAATTGTATTCTGCCAGGTGGTGCTCTAAATTCATTGATTTCAGCCTCAAATCTCTTCTTGTTGTAGATCCTTGCTACCGCTTTTGCTTCTGATGTCTGACCTTCTTCCTCCTTATTGACATCATCAATAAAACGGTTCAGTAGGCCCAAAACATTCTCATGTGTGTTAACCAAATTATTCAGTTGTCTTTCCATTATTTCTGTTCTAGTGTCAACTGAAGTAATCCGGCCTTCCATTGTTTGCTCCAGCAGGTTTATCCTCTCAGTAAGTTTATGATCAAGTGCAGCAAGATTAGGTGTCTCATCAGTGTGAGATATCTCAGCTAACTTATCAACTTTGTTGTGCAAAGATGTAAACTGCTCAACCATGTATTTATCTCTTTTTGCAGCATCCTGCTTGACATAAGAAACTTCCTTTTTCATGTCATTTATGGCAAATTGTACAGAGGTGATATTAGATGCAACAGTCTCTGTTGTCCTTCCTCTATTCTCCATTAAATTTACCAAATCCTCAAACCTTTGTTCACTTCTTGTCTATTGAGTTCTTAGCTGTGTAATGTCATCTCTTACAGCTCTTAATTCCTCTTCAATGTATGCTGGTATTGCAGCAGCCATTCCAGCCATACCACCAGAAAAATTCTCAGTAGATCATTCAGCATTGTCATCATCCCTAGGTACCCTTACCACAATTGCCCTTGTCATGTCCCATACATAGGGTTCAGGGCCTTCCACAACCAAATTAGGTACCTCCTCAATGACAGGTTCTTGTTCTTGTTGAGGCTATTCTTCTTCTTCTTCAGGCAATTGAAACTCTTCATCACTAAAATTATAGTCAAGAAGTTGTTCCTCAGATTGGTCATCAACAGCTTCATGTCTATTTTTACCATCAGTAGCCTTTTCCTCAGCAGCCTCCAAACTAGACGCAGTGGATTCCTCCAATCCCAACAAAATATCCAACCTTTGTCCTAATACTGTTTGATCCTCAGTACTTTGGACCTCTAGTTCCGACCTGTGTTTAGTTGCTGTCTGTACCTCAGTAGACTGAACCTCCATATCTTCAACAACATTAGGAAAAACAACCATGTTTTCCTCTAATATACCTCATACCTCAGCAATCTCTTTTAGAACTTCAATAGCATGTGCAAAGGTTTCTTCAGTGTCAATGCTATATTGATATTGAACTGATTTCTCAGAAATGACTTCAGTCAATTCAATCATAACTGCTTCAGCAGTAGCTTTTATCATTGCATCTTCAAGAAGTGTAGCTGCTGCTATTTGTTCCTCCAAATCTTTAGTGAATGTAGCAAACAGTTCTTGATCTAGATTATCAGTCTGCTGACCCTCAACAGACTTGCCATCCTCAGCAGGTTGCTCTGCTGTCTTCTCAGTAGATCCATGTCCAGTAGCCTCAGTAGTTGTTTACTTTGCAATACCACTAGACTCTCCAGGATGCATAGGATGATCATCATCTGATGATGATGAATCATCACTACCTGATGTAAAATTGGGATCCTTAAACATGATATTTCCCTTCTGCTTTACATCTTCTATGATCTCCAACAGCCTCATCTCTAGGAGTGATATATCAATTAGTCCTAGAAAGCTTTCCACTCCCAGATTTGCAAATGCCCATTCTTCAAATCCACTCATTGGTTCTCTTGCTGGATTTTGCCTTTTTTAAAAACCAAACTTCCATGCAAAGTACTTTGAAATCCTCTTAAGATTGGGATCCACTTTTGGCTTCTTTGACTTATTTTCCTTTCTTTCATAAGGAATGGATGGTTTTCTTGGAGCAGATTTCTCAACTTGTTGACTTCCAAAAGTCTCAACAAGATGACTCAGTGTTTCCTCAACAGACACAAAAAGATCCATAGACTCTCCAGTAGGTAAGTTTGTGTCTACTACTTCCATTTGTTCCACACTTTCTTCCCCCTAAATTATAAGCTCCTTAGTAGGGTTCTCATCCACCTGTTGCCCCCCCTGAGTTTTTGCAATAACAGCAAGGTCTTCCACAACTTCAGTAGCCTCTTCAGTAGGCTCAACAACTTCTTGGTCAACATCTTCTTCTGTTTCTACTTCTCTTTGTTCTTCAAGAACTCTCAATTCTTTACCTTTTACATGTCCCTTCTTTCTTATAACTTGCTTTCTTCTTTTAGAAGGTTGTTCCTGGGATTCAAAGAGAGTGTCTTCTAAGGCCTCCTTGTTGACAGCCTTCCTTTTCTTGGATGCCTCTTTGAGCTGTTCTGCAGCAGTTTTCTTAACAGTCTCAGCAGGCTCAGTAGGCTCATCAGTAATGCTGACTTCAATAGATTTGGCAGCCTCTACTAATTGCCTTGTCTTCTTTCACTTTAACATTTATGTTATCTTTCTGGTGTCAACAGCCTTTCTCTTTTCTACTGTCTTCTTTGATGCAGCAGGTTTAACATCATCTCTAGCTTTTGTTCTTTGTTCTTGCTCACCATCACTTTCCACTTCTTGTATATCTTCATCATCATCTAAGCCTGGGATAGGAGTATTAATCTCGGGCTTAAATCTGGCCTTGTTGATGTTTGAAGGAGCAACATCAGAAATCTTCAAATGATTCATCCGGGACTGAACCATTAACCCCAAAGGTTTTGTCTTGATGAAGAAACCTGAACCCATATATCCAGCAGGTTTCTTCTCTCTCAATCTCTTTCTTATGGTTTCTCTTTCAACTGTCATTATTTTCTTCATGTATTGAACAAAGAACCTAGCCCAATCAAACTTCATACTCCTTGAAATGATTAACATCAAGTCTATTTTGGGTCTGGATAATGTATCAAGACTTCCAACAAACCCCAAAATATTCTTATCAATAAGTTTGCTCAGCAGGTTATACTCAAAGTAAATGCTCTTTACATTGATGTTCAAGGCTTTTTTGTGCATTGGGATTAGTTCTTATAGATTCAACAAAAGCTAGCCTTGCTAACCCATAGATTCTAGATTTGAAGGGGCTCCATTCCCTGGACCAAATCCAAAGACCTCTCTCAGTAGGTCTGATGTTACTTCTATCTTCTGACCATTTACAATTGTTGTAAATGCCTCAGTACCATCTCTAACTACCATATTTCTCCAGAAATCACAGACATTCTTGTTTGAAATCTTCTCCAATATGAGATTTAAAACATTTTCCAATCTTTCAAATCTTCTGATTCTTCATCCCTGATTGATTGTTAAATCAGTTGCATCAGTGTCAGTAACATATCCTCTAACACTTTGACTGGTTCCAAGATGAACATCTTTATCGCCCATTGTTATGTGTAAGGTTTGAGAAATATGGAGATGAAAACTCTGAAAATATGTGTGTTCACACATGTGAATTTTGCAGAGAAAAAGATCTGATTTGCATATACATTCTGTGTGTATATATATGTATATATATATATATATATATGCAAAAGTAGTGGGTAGGATACCTCAGGCAGGTACTGTGCACGTACTTAGCACTAAACATGATTTCAGACTGAATTAAATGTGTTGCTTCCACGTGTCCCACTAACTGATCCCACTAGTGTAATAACCGTTATGTATTGTAACAGCTATAAAAAGGATAAAATTAATATCCATTTACTCCACTGTTGACTTTCATTAAAGTCTGACTTTATCAGCGACGAATCATTCAGTAGACTTGATCTTCAATAGGGTCTTTGTGAATATATACTGCTGATATTCTTCAGTTCGTTCAGCAGCCTGCTGATACATAAAATGCATAGCTGATCTTTAAACAACATAGTTTTGTCCAACTGATAATACAAGATGAAGTTTAACACCAATGACTGATCTGCCAAGTGAGCTCACCCAACAGGGCAAAGACCAATCCCTTTGGCAAATTCATTTGCTCAATTTTCCAACCTATAGGAATACTTAGGAATTGTTGATACTAATCGCGTGTAAGTCACTAACGTCGATATTACTAGCAAGAATACTAGGTACATCATAGTATAGTAAATGCGAGTCAAGGTCGATCCCACAGAGACAATGCAACTATAAGTATAAATGATTCTAACCTAATTAAAAGGCAACATAGAGGCGGTCATGGACCAACAATAAACAATAATAAAACGAACTTGGTATTCCTCCCCCTCTTCTCACCAATCTACTAACATGGATTAGTTAATCGTTATGTTTACTTCCCCACATAATTTCCTTAAATTAATCATGAGCTTAGTTTTAATTATCCTTATCAGCTACGGGTGCAATTCCTACTCCTATCTACTCCAACAATGGTAGTAGACAATCTATACACAAGCTACCCTCCTTAATTGGTCCATAATAGCCCATACACATAAAGATCTATAATTGCTGATATCGAGCGCTAACTCATACCGCTAACCCGCCTAGACAGCTGTCGACATTGATCAGCATGTTTCTAAGGTCCATTCAAGACTATGTCCAAACTTAGCACTTCACTATTCGTATTTCATGCCAGTTTACGATTACAATAAGCAGATTGGCCAGATCTAACCTACTGTTAATTAAACATGTCGATCAACGTAGCTGTAGTGAATCCCAGTTTTAGGTTTTCTAAATATTGCCTCGGTAAACCGGTATAGACCGCCGGGTTACTGGGGTTAGCTTTTCCTATTCGTGGATCTACATTGCTCAATTACGATTATTCTAAGTAAATTATAGGGTCTTTAAACATGCAGATTAACTAAAACACATAAATATGAATAGATCTACCATATTTAAGACAAAAAGGAACGTTCAAAGCTTCATACCTTCAACAATGGTGATCTAGCTCGATCTACTCACACTAGAGATGATGGAAGAAGGGTGGAAACCAGAAACAACTCTTCCAAAGGTTGAATAACTTTATTTCATCAAAATATACAATGTATGTAATGTAATGTATAAAACTTATCTAAGACTCTGTTAATGCGGCCTTATATAGATACAGTGACCGACTTAAGACTCTCTAAAACCCTAACCAACCTAGATAATATGGCAGAATCAGTTTCATGCTCAACAAGTCACCGGTTACCGGGCCGACTTTTCTCTTTTTTCTTCAGCAGGCTTCCTCTTGGACTTCAATCACTTGGCCCAGTATACTTCTTTTAGTCCAGATCCATTATCCAATGCTCCAGATCCGGTACATCCTATAAAACACACCAAACGAGACAAAACAGTACCAAATCTTCGTAAAAATAACATAGATGCAGAATTACGATCCTGGAAACACTCACATAGCATTTAACATATATTCCACCTATAACGAGCCTATCTATCCTCTCTTGAGCAGAATACAGGGTGAATATGGGTATAATTATTGGTACCATTTAGAGCGTTATCAACTACTCCCACTTAGATTTTGATCGCCCCGAGCAAGAAGGCGAAAAAAAAACAACACTCTGATCAGTACACAAGTTAATTAAAACAAATATGCCTCACAAATTCAAGATCAAGATCATGCCACTCATATCCATCAGTAACGCATTAAACACTATTCATGTCATGAGCCACTGTTTGTGTGCAATAACTTTCACAACCATTTAGTAATGCAGACAATCTCACATTACGTTAACTAGTCGAACTAACCAGTCTCAAACATGTTATTTATCAATAAAATTAGCCGGCAAGGCTGATCGAGAACCGAGTATATATTACTCTTAGGCTCACGTTTATCGGTCTATGCAAAAGTCGTACGTTTTACGCTCCATCGACTCAGATTTTGCCAAAGAGAATATAGATGTATATATTTCAATGCACTTCTATTTCTTGGTGGGTAAACTCTCATTGATTTAGCTATCCTCACGGCCCCACTCATGATAAACTACCGAATCCGAAATTCCATTGCCTTCATAAGCGTTGGTGAAACACGATTCGTGATGAAGCCATGGTCAACTCTAGTCAAAGCAATATGCTATCGACTACACACCAAGGGAAGTGAGTTATACGTGCTTAAAATGGTGGCTCATAACAGAATATGCGCTTAATACGCCACTACTTCAGAAGTGGTTATTCCTTTCACTCGTACAAAATAAAACAAAGATGAAGTCAATTAACTCGAAAAGATCAAAGATATCACATTTTTTTGAAATTCGGTCGAAATGAATCAAATTCTAAGTGGTGAATCGTGCATCAAAGAGAATCAAGATAATCATGCAATTCATGGAATATAGTGCTAAAAAGCCAAGTGACGTTCCTCTACCCCCCACTTAATCGAAACATTGTCCCCAATGTGTAAGATGGAAAAAGAAAAATGAAAAGGAACTTATCTTCGGTTAAGGGTGGAACCAAAGAAGAATCGAATCGTCGAATAAATCATCGGGCTCATGTAACAAGTCCATGAAGAATCTGTAGGATGTAATATCGCCGGATGGATCATAGATCCACCCGATTACGCAGCAGAAAGTATAAGATCTAGATCTAGTCAACCAAAATACATAAAATAATAGATCTAAACCTACGAGGGGGTTTAGATTACCAACCTTTTTATGGTGCAATTACTCTAAGAACAAAGGTCAATCCAAGATCCAAGCTAAAGGAGAAGCCACAGTCTTCCAACGTGTGTCTCCTAGCAACACCAGGTGGATGGTATTTCAAGCCGCCGGACCTCCTCGATGTGCTACCTTAGAAAACTCAAAGTTTTCTAAACTCGAAACCCTAGTATTATAGCCAAAAATTCTAAGCTATTATACTCCCAATTATGCGTGTATTGTGATGTCAATAAGGCTTGGGAGAACTCTCTTTATATAGGAGAGTATCCTTGTCCTCCAAGGATTTAATAATTAAGAGATAATTATTTGATTAATCCTTATTTGAAATAAAAGATAAATATAATATATATCCCAAACAAATTAGGATAAATAATATTATTATCTAATATTTCATGAATTATCAATTAACAAATAAAAGATAGATCACATGTTAAATAATTATCCAAGAAAACTAATTTCCCAATATTTAAATAACTTACAAAAATGCATCCAACATAAACCCTAATAGGTTCACACGCATTTTTCATCACATTGGGCCGAGTCCACGAAAAAAAAAATTTCCAGGTATTTAATTATCTAGTCCAACTAAACAATTAATCCACATATCAATTAAATAGTCCAATCCAACTATTTAATTATAATTGGGGTGAAACGACAAGAAAGCGTATATGCTATATTAGGAGCCACGTCGGGGACCATGGACCCATATTCAGTAGCTACAATAAATTAAATTAAATTATTCGTCAGACCGAACAATTATATTCAATCTATTAATTCTGGGATTACACCACCATAAACCCGAAACTGAACTCAGCTGAATATAGATATAAACTTACACTCAACTATGAGTCATAAGGTGTCCACTGATATAATCATTACATACTGATAAATCCTCCATAGACTGTTCACTTTGATTCGGGATATCTCCGTAAACCCTTCTCAAACATATTATCCTTATTTACCATTAACCCCTAGTGATCAATTAGTTCATAACTAATATAATATGAATCGGGCCCATCGATCGATTTCTAGGGTTAACAAATAAAGGAATCTGTCTGTCTTCTTCCCGATGGAAGGAATGGATTCCATATTCGTGATAGCACAGACTACTCACTCATCCTAGAATAGAGCCAACGAAATGTTGGACCACATACTAGAAGTGATCCTTACTAACACATCAAACCCTACCCTAGTCTAAGCGGTTGTGCGTGATCACCTCAAGATTGAGATTAATCCATATATGATCATCTTGTGATTCGATAAGACTTCTCGATTACGGAATTATATCGAGAACTCAAATCAAATCGGTCCAAATTTCTATATGATTATCATCATATATAAATGCCCCATTATGTACCCTATTACCGATAAATCGAGATAAGAGCATGTCACACCTAAAGTGTTCTGGGCCTAGAGGTTCTTTGGCCCTATTACCCTTTGATGTGAAGGGACGCTTAGTCATTTTTCCCTCCAGGCAAGATTCGCAGACTGGCAGTGAGTCAACAGATAACTCACTTAAAGGACCGTCTTTGGCCAGTCTTTTGATTCCTTCTAAGGAAATATGACCTAGCCTAAGGTGCCAAAGATATGTTTTATCTTCATGAGAAACTTTCTGCCTTTTAGCAGAACTTTGATGTGCTACTTTAAACATTTATGTATTAAGAAGTGGAGTATCGGTTGGTTTAATGACATACAGTCCGTTTTCTAACATTGCAGAACACAAGTTACGTCCATTTCTGGAAATAACAATCTTATTATACTCAATAGATAAAGAAAATACAATTATTCTTGCAAAACAGAAATAGAAATTAAATTTCTTCTAAAATACGGAATATAAAAGACATGGTCCAATTTAAGGACTTTATTTCCAAACATTAAACGAACTACTCCCACTGCTTTCGCGAAAACTACTACCCCGTTGCCAACTCTCATCTCATGAGCCCCATCCTCTAGCTCCTCATACGAACTAAGGATCTGCAAAGAAGAACAAACATGGTTAGTAGCTCCAGAATCCAGTATCCAAGTTGATACATCTTTAGCTACACTATAGGATTCCAAGACAAGTAAATTACATGTCTTATCCTGCCCCTTGTTTGCCTAGCCCTTTCCTTCCTTCACCTCTTTGAGATATTTCGGGCAATGCTTGCGCCAATGCCATACTTCTCCACAGTGAAAGCACTTACCCTTAGGTTTGGAAGGAGTTGCCTTTTTCCCTTTCTTCTTCATGGGCTTCGATTTTTGTTCTTTTACAGGTTTGACCTTCGACTTTCCCTTTGTTCTAGAGGTTGACGAATTGGCCTCAGCCACATTGGCTTCGGCCTTCTTTTCCCCTTCTCGGGTTCTACTGTTAAAGTAGACACCCTTGAACACCTGCAGCTCATTTATCAATCGTGTCAAGTCAAACTTATGCTTGTTCATAACATAATTGGTCTTGAACTGGAGGAAATCAGGTGAAAGTGATTCGAGAATCATGCTCACTTGATTCACTTCGTCAAACTTAGAACCGTGAGTCTCGGCATCAGTAAAGTAATTGATCATGTTCATCACATGACCCGTCACCAACTGACCATTCATCATCTTCGCGTTAACAGCCATCCTGACACCTTCGTGTCGGGCTTGATCAGAAGGTGCGCCAAACATGGAGGTAAGGCTCTGCATGATTTCTCTAGCAGTTGCAAAACCTTCACATTTGGTCCTCGACATCGAGGCTAGGATGATGCCTCACGCCATGTTATCAGACTCAGTCCACTTCTGCCGATTTTCTTTGTCGGCTTTTGAGGACTGGGCGGTAAATGCTGGAATGATCGAGGTCAGAACATGTTGAACATTTTCGAAGAAGAGCACAACGTTTAAGTTACTTTTCCACTTAGCAAAATTGGTTCCAGTCAACTTATCATTCAATAGTAAAGAAAATTTGCGACGAATCAGTGCTAGGGGAGCTTCATTGAGCCGTAGTTGCTCGTCAGATAGCTCAGCCTTGCCGAACCCCCGTGCAAACGCCACACATGGAGGGTTAAGTCGATCGAGCCATGGTTCAGTTGACCACCCAACCATGGTTTGACCATTTTCGAACCACATTCGCCCATAATTGTTCAATCCCTTAACATCAAATTTTCACGTAGACACTACGGACAAAAACACAATCTCATCGAGGTTTCAGGATTTTACTCCCTATTCTTTCGTAAGGTGGGATTCACCAAGAATCCATCAACTAACCATGACGATTGACAAAACCCGGAATCCTCGGTTTCCCTAATTAGTTTCTAATTAATATCATATAATTAATTAAAACAAATTAGTTTGTAATTATTCCCGCATGAAGGAATGGATTCCATGTCTGTGAAAAATAGAACTACTCACTCATCAGGGAATAGTGCCAACGAGAAGTGACTTGGATCACATATCAAAGTGATCCGTAACTAACACATCAAACACTACCCCGAGACAAGCAGCATCCTGTGATCACCTCGGGATTAAGGTCAATCCAAATATGATCATCTAATGATTTAATTAGATTTATTGATTACGGAATTATATCAAGAAATGCATATTAAATCGGTCCAGTCCTATATGAATGCCATCATATATAAATGCCCCACTTAGGTACCTTCTACCGACAGTCCGGATAAGACTATCACACCCTAAGGTGTTCTGGGCGCATTATTGGTGTTTTAATCATGAGACCCTAAACTCTGATTAAGTTCACCACGGACTAACAATTCAAGTATATCACCACTAACTCAATCCTCACGTGCATGCCTTACACTGGGTTAAGTGGTTACATACTGATATACTTAGGGTTTGCAGTAGTGTATACTTTATAAACACATAGCAAATAATAAGATGAATAATAAAATCTATCATAAAAAACAATTACATAAATTGTCTTTCAGGCACTACATCTAACAATTTCTTGGGTTTAACATTCATATCCTTGGAATATTTCTGATTTTTACCCTTTTGTGGTCCACCAGACTTTGTAGCAGGTCTGCTATCAGCAGGTCTACAGGGTCCAGCAGTCCTACCTTTGGATGTACCCTTTTTGTTAGGTGATGTTGTCCCTTTGGACTTCTGATTTTGCTTCTTTGGAACATTCTCAGTAGGTTTTACTGCCTCAGCAACCTTTTGAGGAGTTGGATCTTATGATGGTACAAACTTAGGACCAATTCTGGTACTAGGTTCAGTAGCCTTACTGGGTCCGCCCTTAGAAGATTGTTGAGTTTCAAATCCAAGGCCTGTTTTATCACCATAAGGCTTTCTAGATTTGAATGCTGTTGTGGAACTAGATTGTGCAGCAGATTCAGTTGCCACTGCTGGTGCAGCGGACTTACATTGATTCTGTTCATAATCCTTTTCCTTGCCTTTGAGAGTTCTTAATTCAGCATTTAATCATTGAATTTCTACTTGAAGTGCTTCTCTTTCAGCCTTCACAATCTCATAACCAGATTTTATTATCCTCGGTTGATTAAGGAAGGCATCTAGAGGCTCTTCATTGTCAGAAATTTTTGGATTGGAACCACTTGTAGACTCACAATCACTTTCAGCAGAAGTGTTCATAGATAAAGTTGTATACCTCCTCAGTTTCATCCTTATGAGACATGAAAGCATAATCATCCATATGTGCTATGAGTGCAGTGTCATCTGAATCATTTCCTTTTTATGATTCTACTTCATAGCCAGATTCCTCATCAGCAACCAATGCTTTTCTACCAGATCTTCTCTGCTGACCATTGTTCTTCAACAGGTCTGGACAGTCAGGTCTAAAATGTCCAGGCTTCTTGCAGTTAAAGCATAGGTAGTCAGGATCCTTATTTTGTTTTAAATCAGGACAGTCAGGTTTGAAGTGTCCTGGTTTCTTGCAATTGAAGCACAGAAAGTCATGATCCTTATTTGATTCATCTTTCTTCTCAGTTGTTTTCTTGCTAGAATTCCTTGGAGATGCTCCTCCATATTTCATCATTATGATTCATTTAGTCAGAATGGCTATTTGCTCTTGCATTTCATCCAGCATATCATCTTGAATATTTGAAGATTCTTCTTTATAAGCAGCAGCCAATGATGTTGTTTTTGTTGCTTCTTTTTCAGCACTTGCAACAAGGTCCTTGCTGAATTCATAAGCTTTAAGATCTGAAAATAGTTTGAAGGTGTCTTCCTCATGTAGTCTCCTGGACTTTTCCATAGCAGTAACCTTCATTTCCCAAACTTATTTTGTAGGTAAATCTTTGAGAATTCTTGTGTTGATCTCTTCTTTTGTGTAAACAACATTCAGCAGGGTGAGTTCATCCAGAATTGCATTGAACCTAGACTCCATCTGTTCAATGGTCTAATTTGATTTCATTTTAAACTCCTGAAATTTTGCATGGCCGCACTGATCTTGTTCTTTTGGATTGCTTCAGTGCCTTCACAAATAAGTTGCAATCTTTCCTATAATTCTTTGGCAGTTTTGCATTCTTTCACCTTCATGTACATATTGCTATCTAAAGTTCTGTAGATAATATCAATAGAAATATTGTTCAGGTTTGCCCTTTTTCTATCTTCAGCACCCCATTCACTTTTTGGCTTTGGGACTGTCTGATTTTGACCATCCACAGTTATGACTTTGGTGACTTCTAATGGTCCATCAGCCAGCACATCCATCATCTCATCATGATTTGCAGCTAGATAAGCCTGCATGCGACGCTTATACTCATCAAAACGATCTAGAGAGCACATCAACATTGTCCTAGCATACTGGTTGTTATCCATGATGCAAAAACTTGAAAACAGAAACTTGAAAAAGTTTTCAAAGAATTTTCACAAGCACAACAAGTAGGATTACTTCAGAACAGAAACTCCGCTCCGATACTAATTGTTGGTCCCTTGAAAAGGCTTTTGTTAAGTTTAGAAGGGGGGTTGAATAAACATAACACAAATAACTTTTTATAGTTGACAAACTCAGTAGGGATCAATAGTCTGCTGATCTTCAGCAGTCTGCTGACTATTGAAGCTATTGAATTTGTTGCAGCGGAATAAATTAAATTAAGCCTTGTTACTTTTTTTTTAAAAGATGATACTAAGTATTGGATTCTCAGTAGTGCAAGTGGTGTGATTCAGCAGCTAGTTCAGTAGATTGATGTGATGAGTATGCTGATAAAGTAAATACAGTAAAATAAAGTAGGCAGGTTTTATAGTGGTTCTAGGTGGTGTAATCATGTCAGTCTACTCTTCTCATGTGTTGTTGGAGGAAATTCACTAGAGATTCTAGAGGTATCAGTTACGAAAATCCCTAAACTATTTGTCCTTGACCAATGACTATGGCTTCACAAACTGAACACTAGAAACAGGTAGGATTGCTGCTTCAAAGTATTCCACTGGTCCTTGAAGGGTAGGATTGCCTCTTCACCAGCTCCACCACAAAACACAACAGTCCTTGACACTACAGCAGTGCTTCACTGTCTTCAGGTTCTTCTTGAAAAAGAAGGGGTTAAATCAAGAAAGTGATTCTACTTTCAACAAGCTTTTGATCAGGATGATAAGATCAACAGCTTGTAGTCTTCAAGTGTGTATACTAGATGTAACTTGATTGCAGAAAACACTTGAAGAAAATTCTTGATCAATAGATTAAAGCTCTGTAGGTATCAACAGGGTAAGATTGCACTTTGATCAATTTCTTGCTCAAAAACTTGGTTGCTTCGTATGTAATCTTGTTGTTGTTATTGTTTTTGCAATCTGAATCAGGAGTCCTCTATTTATAGGTGTGAATCCTGTGATTTGAGTTTGAATTTCAAATATAGCCGTTTCAGAATTGTCTTTATCTTGACTGCAATTTTCATCTGATGTATCGATCGACATCGATGTTCCTTTTGATACCGATCTGTCAACCATTGACTTAATCCCATTGGATATGGCTCTGAATGCTAAAAATGTTCTTTTCATCTTGGCCATTGATTGACTAATTAATACAAGGCTTGTATTTCATCATTATTCATATAATCTTTCAGAAAAACTTGGATTAATTCGACTTTTTCATTCAGCAGACACCTGTTGCATAGGTCTGCTGATGTCCATACATGTCAGCTAACTTTTAGTCTGCTGTGTTTTACAAACACCTCAGCTGACTGCTTCTCATCTGACTTTTTATTAAGAAGTTAGTGTACACCATTTTCATATAACCAAGTTCCAATCACCACTTTACTTTATATGGAACTTAGACCTTCTTCATAAGGTATATGTGATCAGTTTAGGTCATCACAGACTTCCCTAAATTCTGATCCCATATCCTTGACTTTTAAATACTAAGTTTGATCCCTTAGCCTTTATAACCGAGTTTGAACCCCCAGCCTTCAACCATGAGCAGGTCCTAGACACTCTACTGACCTAGATAGGTCTGCTGATCAAGTCAGCTGACCTCTTTATAGTGCTTTTTTTATCAAACCTATACAAAGATCAAACTCTAGTAAACCTATACATTGAATCTAGACATCTTTTTGCCTTTCCTCTATAACAGCTAGTCTGGCACTCATCATTAAAACTAAAATATGTCTAACATTCTCCACCTTGGTCACCTTAGCTATATGCGGCTTCCCTGCCTACCGACCCTGATTGGATTATGGATACAATGGCCACTCATCATCTCACTCGGGATCTTTGCCATCTCACTCTTTCGTCTACACCTTATGTCGGGCCTGACCAAGTTCATATAGGCGACGGTTCAGGTTTACCTATTACTCATTATGGTTCTTCTTCTCTATATTCCCCTTCCCAGCCATTTCATTTATATAATATTCTTGTTACGCCTTCCATTACCAGAAACCTCCTATCTATACATAAATTTGCTTTGGATAATTCCGTATATTTTGAATTTCATAGGTCTTACTTGTCAAAGATTACTCCGGTCACACCCACCGTAGGGGATTCATAAAAGATGGTCTATATCACTTCTCCACCCCACTTCACCCTCCCTCTTCTCATGCTCAAGCTCTGGCCTCCTCCCTAATCTTCTCCACCACGTGGCATCAGCGTCTCGGTCATTGTTCTTATTCCGTACTCCGTCAAGCCTTAAAATGCATACGTACCTTCACTCCTACTAAGCTGTCGACTTTCATCTGTGCCTCATGTCAGTTGGCTAAAAGTCACCGCTTCCCGTTATACATTTCTAAATTCACCTCTACTACTCATTTGGACCTGATCTACTCCGATGTTTGGGCCCCTAGTTATGAACCCTCGATTTACGATTCCCGTTATTATGTTAGCTTTCTGGATGACTTCACAAAGTACCTAAGGCTCTATCCCTTGAAACATAAATATGATGTTTAATCTATCTTCTCTGACTTTCTTGCTATGATTGAATGCCAGTTTAATACCAAACAAAAATCCATCCAAACTGACCGGGGTGGTGAGTACCGTTGCGTTTCTACTCTTCTTACCTCTCTTGGCATTTGACATCGCTTTTCATGTCCCCACACCCACGAATAAGTGGGTTCCATTGAGTGCCGACACCACCATTGTTGAGGTCGGCCTCTCCCTTCTTGCCCAATCTAACCTCCCACTCACCTATTGGGAGGATGCCTTCATCACCGCCATTTATATTATCAACCGTCTTCCTATTAAAGTCCTACAGGATAAGTCTCCCTTTGTTATGGTTCACCATCGGTCCCCTGACTATACATTGTTTCATGTATTTGGATGTGTGTGCTGGCCCTATCTCCGTCCCTACAACCATCACAAAACCGATTTCGGCTCTAAAACTTGCATCTTTCTCGGCTATAGTCCTTCCCACCACGGTTACAATGCCTAGACCTTTCCTCTAGCCGTATCTATATTGCTTGCCATGTGGTTTTCGATGAATCTGTCTTCCCTTATACACATTCGCCCACCAAACCGACGCATGATAATCTCATTGTCCCTCTTCCTATCTTCTTGCCAGCAAATCCACCTACCATGTCGGCTCCCTCCAACCCGGCCCCACCCCCTCCGTCTCCCGCTCCCGAGCCTTCCCCACCAACCTCCCATGCGTCCACTTCGGCCTCTGCCTCTCCAGACTCATCTCCTTCCCCACCTGCTCCCACTCATACCATGGTCACTCGAACCAAAACCAACTCCCTCAAACCTATCTCTCAGCCTGAATTTATCCACTTCCCGTTTCCTAAAGCCCTTGTTGCTTCTACCGACTCTATGGACCCTACTTCTTATAATGAAGCCTCCAAACACCTGAATTGGTGTAATGCTATGAGAGATGAAATTGATGCGTTGTTACGTAACAAAGACCTGGGATCTTGTTCCTCCACATCCTCGTATGAATATTGTTGGCAATAAATGGGTTTATCGCACTAAACGTCATGCTGATGGGCGTTTTGAGCGTGTCTCGGATTTTATCAACGGAAAACAACAAGTAATAAATTATAAATCCGGTATACCCCAAGTGCAGGGATCGTAGTATAGCAACTAATACCGGGTCGATCTCACAGGGAATCGGGGTTGTTTATTCCAGTTTTTATTAACTAACCTAAGTATGTCACGACAACTACTCCTAAAAAGATTATAACAAAATAAAACAATTGACAAGTAACAAAGCTAAAAACGATAATAACGAAAGTAAACTGGACAGAAGATCGAAATCTAAAGCCAGGAAGATATGATTACGAACAAGATAACTAAACTACTTCTATTCTAAACTTATTACGCAATAAAAATTGTAACTTTACTAAGCAAAACGATCACAAGTGATTAATCAATAATTTAACAAACGAACAAGCTATTGATCCACCAATCCGACAACAATCAATTTCTATCTAGATTATCTCGCGGTTTTTAACAAAGTTGTGATTCACCTAACAAAGGTATGAACTCCTAATCTCTTAGAAAAGTTCGCCTATCAATCTTTTATCTTTCGATCCTAAAGATTAATGCTTTCAAATCAAAGGTGTAAGATTTCTCAATCTAGCAACCTAGAAGTTCAACCTAATCAACTCTCGTTATTTTTAGGTTAAAGATCTAACCTTTATTATGGTGATCTAGGGTTTAATAACGATTCTCATCAATATCAAACATCAAACATGCAAGCACCTCTCGATATAATTGCATAAGAATAACATAAACATAATAGAGACACAACTTTGATAAGAAAAACTCACAAAATAATCAAGAAACGAAGTTGAATTGTTGATAGGATGGCTTCACAATGCTTGTTCCAAAAGCCTTTAGCCTCTAAACATCACTTGAAAGCTCGAAATTGCTTGAATAAAGTACATAAGTTGAAAGATCTAATCTAGAGATTGAAAAGCATAAAATTTGATCTAAAAATGATGAAAAACTAAGCTAAGCCGCCCCTTAGGGTTATTATGGCCGCCCAGACAAATTAGGGTCTGAATGTATGTCTCTAGGGTTGAGAAAAACGCAGCTATTTATAGATTTCTAAGTAAATTTCTTTGCTATATGTCGGCCAATGGACGCCAATTCGCTATTCTCGACGCCCGTCCGGTCTTCATAAAAATCTTGAGTCGGGCCGAGTGGATCGAGACATACTGTTAAGGAGTGATTTTATACGATTTCTAATGATATATTTTATAATGATTTCTCCACATTTATATAATTTGCATAGAAAATGAGTTTTTAATCGATTTATTGAGCAAGTGAGGTTTTAAACGGTTTAATTGCAAAAGTGGTTGATTTATGTGTTTTATCGTTGGTTTTATGTTTATTTGGATGTTATTTATTTACACTTTGCAATGTTTTGATGTCTTGTAGATACATATTTTCGATCTAAAAGATGATTAAAAGATGATAAGGTTTGGATTTGGAGCACTTTTGTATCATTTCGAGTCTTTAATTCCTAAGTTTCATAAAAATATGTTAGTAGTAGTTATTATATAAAATATCGTATTTTTATCGTGTTTTTACTAGTTTTTGTACCGGTTTAGTAACCGGAGTGTCGTGTCGGATTTACGTTTGGTATTTTGGTGGTTCATTGCAGGATTATACATTGACCAAGATTCCACGTAACGACATGTTTTGAGTCTAAAAGATGTGTTTAGAGGGTTAGAAGAAGGTGCCACAAGCTTACGAGTTCAAAGGTCGTTTTCCTAAGTACTTGAATCGTTATATATTTTCGACGGAGATTTGACCCAGCTTAGAGGCATTTTCAGGGGATGACTTCTTAATGAAAGTTGTAGAGATTCACATAAGCTTTCCAACACACTTTGAATCACGTCAATTGGAGTTCTACAACTCAAGTTATGGTCAAGTGGCTAATCGATTCGTATCAGTAAAATGTCGTAAAACGACACGTAATGGAAATGGCTCATCAAAACGACATTTTCTGAAGAAGTTTCCTTAATAAAAGTTGTATATCTTCAAGAACTCTTTCCAATGGATTTTGAATCAAGTCAATCGGACTTCTACAACTCAAATGGTGGTCAAGTGGCTAATTGATTCAATTTCGTAAAAATGTCGCAAAAACGCTCGGAGGAACACGAGGTACTCAAGAAGACGTTTTCTGAAGAAGAGTCCTTCATGAAAGTTGTAGAGTTTCTCGAGACCGTAATTTTGGCATTTCGTTTGCAATTTTTGGAGGTCTACAACTCAAGATATAAATTTTAGAAGTTTTAATCCAATATATGTCAAATCATCCGAAGATTTGGATAGAATCAGTTAGGATTTGCACCGGATCGATCCGGCCCTTTCCCGGATCGATCCGGCCTTGGCAAATTTCCCTATAAATAGGCTCAACTTCAACAGAATCCTTGCCCCTGCTTTCGGCCAAATTTCTTTACCTTCTTGTTCTTATTTCTTTTGTAGTACTCATATATATATATATATATATATATATATATATATATATATATATATATATATATATATATATATATATATATATATCTAATTTCTTTTCTTTCATTTTTCTTGTTTTATTTTCTTTTGTAGTATCAATATATATATATATATACTTATATACATATATATAGATCTATATACTTATATACTTATATATATATACTTATAGACTTATATATATATGTATAAAAAATAATAATACCGTAGTATTGTTGTAATGCTCGGGAAATTTTCGGAAGATCGTTGTTGTTGAAGTCATAGCTATTTCCGGAGAATACGACCTATGAATCAACAGTTGAAATCTGAAATGATTTCAAGCAATCATACGATGATGAGAGGCTAAAGCACGTTGGAACAAGCCTTGTGAAACCGATTCTTAGCAACATCTCGATTTCGACTTTTGGATCGTTTTGTGAGTTTTTATCAAAGTTTGTATCTTTATTATGTTCTTATTGATTATGCAACTTAAATCGAGAGATAGTTGCTGTTTGATGTTTAACGTTTGATGAGAATCTTCGTTAAATTTTAGATCACCGTAGTAAAGATTAGATTTGTAACCTAAAAAAATAACGAGAGTTGTTAGGTTGAATATCTAGATTACGAAAATTGAGAGATTTCACACCTTTGTTATGAAAGCGTTAATCTTTAAGGTCGAAAGATAAAAGATTGATAGGCGAATTATCTACGAAAGTAGAAATTCATACCTTTGATGGGTGAATCACAATTTTCGTTAAATCACCACAAGATAATCTAAAGTAGAAATTGGGGGTTGCGGGAATCGGTGGATCATTGCTTGTTCGTTGTTAAATTAATTGAGAAAAATCGTTTCTGCTGTTTTGCTTCGTTTTCATCGTAGTAACCGTAGTAAGTTTATTATAGTTTTAGTTATAAAATAGGTATAACTTAGTTAGTTCGGTTCGTAATTATCTTTCCTGGCTTTGGATTGACAACCCTCTGTCCAGTTATTTGTTTTCGTTTTTTTTAGTTTTTATTTTTCGTGACACTTTTAGAAAAATTAAGAACTAGACCAACCTCGATTCCCTGTGGATCGACTCCTGTATTAGTTGCTATACTACGATCCCTGCACTTGGGGTATACCGGATTTATAAATTTATTACTTGTTATTTCTCATTGATAAAATCCGAGACAAGTTTTTGGCGCCGTTGCCAGGGACTCGGTGCGGTTGTCGATTCATTATTAATTTTTCTAAGGTAGTATAGTGGTAAGTATTCGCATAACGGAGCCAAAAACAAGTTTTGGCGCCGTTGCCGGGAAAATCGTACTGATCGTCTGGTTCTTTATTAATTTTTCTAAAGTTGTTCTGCTTTTGTTTTTCAGTAGGTAGCTTTCCCGTCAACGGAACCAAAAACAAGTTTTGGCGCCGTTGCCGAGGGGACTCGCACGGTTGTCTAGTTTTATTAATTTTTCTAGTTTTGTTATCAAGTTTTTCGTAGGTAGGTTTAAAAAAAAATAATAATAAAAAAAAACGCACTCGGTAAATACCGAGTGGAGTCGATAATTACGGAGAAAAAAATATAAAAAAATATATATATAAAAATAAAAAAATAAAAAAAAAAAAACCAAGGAACACGTTTCAATCGTCGAGGTTGGGTGATGGATTCTCGGTGAATCCCACTCTGCGGAAGCATAAGGAATAAAAAAATCCCGAAACCTCGTGATTTAGGTGTTAGTGTTCGAACTGGTTTATGAAAAATCGAAGTCAAAAGGGGTCATACAATCTTCTATCTAGAATTGAGGACATGGATGAGCAAAGTCAGATAGCCATGCTGCAGCAGCAGATGACAGCTCTTATGATGTTGCACAATCCAATGAATCAGACCCAGTCTTTCCCTCAGAACTCTCAAGTTCTGTTCTGTGGAAGATGTTGTCAACCTGGCCATGCGATTGGCCAGTGTCAGCTTCTTTCCACTTTTGCATATCAAGTTAATACTATCCAAAATCAGGGACAGTATAGTCCAGTCATATGCCAGCTATGTGACCATGTGGGACATACTTCTCCTTTCTGTCCTATGGGTGGACAGAGCGTTTTCAGTGGCCAGCAATATCAGAGATTTAACGATCAGTTCTCTGGCCACAGCAATTTTCAGAATCAGGGTTTCAATCAGAATTGCAATTTCTATCAAAACCCAAACTTCAGTCAGAACCAAAATATCAATTTTTCCAATCAAAGTTGGTCTGACCAATCTTTTCCACAACACTATCATAACTCTCAAGGACCCTCTCAATCTATTGATCTTGAAGCTAAATTGGAGCTCCAATCCTTTCAGAGGGAGCTCCAATCCTTTCAGAGGGAGCAAAATGATACTATCCAACGCCTTTTTGGTAGGCTTGCGGATATTAGGCAAATGGCTCAAGACCAAGGCATTGACCTAACTCCCCCACTCCCTTATGATAGAGAAGAGGCCAGTGCTATGAATTTAGGATCCGACATTCAACTTAGTGAAGTAGAAGTGTCAAGCTTCCCTCCTACATGGTGTGATGTTGAAGATGGTTGTCTTAAGATAGATCCGACATTAGAGATGGCTGAAGATGTTGATGAGCAAAAAGGTGAAGAAATATACCCGGTGTTGGAGAATATAGAGGACAATGTGCTCGAACTAGAGATAAGTCACCCGGAGGAAGTCACATTTGAGGAGCCGTTGAAGCCAAAGAGTGTTGAGGTGATTGTGGACAAGCAAGTGAGCGAGAAAGAAGTGATCTTCCCACTTGATCATTATGTCATGAATCGGGAGGTGGAGGCCCTAATCCCGTTTTCTTTTATTGGGAAGATACTTCATAAAAGTACTTCAAGCCATGGTTCTGTTTATTTCCTATGAAGGTGAGATGGATGGCTTGTATGCCGAATATTCGTTGAGGAATCATGCAAGAAAAACTTATCCATTTGATAATGGATAGTGAGAATAGAATCGTCGAGCCAACGACGTAAACAAAAAAGCGCTTGGGGAGGCAACCCCGCCTTAAATAAAGCGTGTGAAAATTAAATAGTTGTGTTAGTCGAGCAAACGACATAAAACAAAAGCGCCAGCAGGGGCATCCTAGATATCTAGTTATATATAATAATAATAATAATTTGGATAAAGATTAGTCTTAATGAAATGTAGAATCTGTATGAAAAATTTACACTAAGTACAACTAAGTCTCAGGATGAATGTTTTGAATATCATTAAAGAGGGAACGATTAGGTGGTTATCCGAAAATCCCGATGGAGAACAAAGAAAAATTCAATTGTGTCATTCCTTAGACATAGGTTGTTAGAATGTTAAAACCTTGAGGATCCGGGTATAAAAGACTCAATACTCTTTCATACATTTCATTTTATGATCTAGTACATTTCGGCCTTAATAAAGCTGTGTGTAATAAAAAATAATAATTTAGGAATAGCTGACTTGATTATGATGCTCATGTGATACTCTCTATGATACGTATATGCTTAGATGTCCTATGTTTTCCCTGTATGGTGATTTTTCCATCTGAGCGATTATTTCTTGTGCTTGTATCAAACTTTTCTGCGCAATATGTTATATTCCCCCATGTCCCCGAGATATTTCCGTGTTGGTCAAGTGTGCAGGATATTTGTGATAGCATTTGTGCGCGTTCAGACGAATTCAGTTTTCCGGTGGATGGTCCACAGTCTACTGCTTTCATCGAGCATTTCTGGAGCTGATTCTAGGCCACTTTCAGAATTGCCTCTTTCGACTACAATCAGCTAAGTGTTCTTTTTACTTTCTGCACAACTTGAGGACACGTTGTGATTTAAGTGTGGGGGAGGGAATAGTCGGTTATGTGTATCTACCATTTGCTTAATTCATTACGATTCTATGCAAAAAAGAGCTAAATTTTTCAAAATTTTTAGTTTTTTTTGTTTAATCCCGAGTAAGCAATGCATATCTTTGTTCGGTTTTTTTTATAGTCATTGATGCTGTATACCGTATGTTCAGTAAGTTGGTTGTTTCACCCGATATATTTTTCACAAGACATAGTGAATGATGAGCTAAAATATAAAGCTATACCCCTTTGGATTAGTGATAGTTGATTATCTTATAAGTCATGTGCTTAGTGCTAACGTATATATCGTGACGATTATGATAGTTTGTGTTTAGATCCAAAGTATGTTATACTGTGAATATCTTAGGTTTGAATGTGATAAGTAAAGTGTAACTATTGTGCTTTGAAAAAAAAAAAAAAAAGAAGTTGAATTTAATAGAATTAATTGTGTGTGTCGGAAGCTGGTCGATGATTTGAGTGCGGTAGGTCATATCTCGAATGTCCTATACCACTATGATGACCAAAAGCTCACGACAATGTCGAAGAAGTTTGCCTTATGATTTGAGTAAGGTAGGGTATATCTCGAATATCCTATTCTGCTATGACGGGCAAGAGCTCATTTCGATGTGTGTTGAAAAAAAGAGAAGAAAAAAAAGAGTTAGATAGGTATTAATGTATTCGATCTCACCTCATGACACTTGCAAGATAGTCGATTTTGGCAATGAGTTCGGATATGTTAGTATTCTATGAAAAAAAAAAAAAAAAAAAAATAGAACATGGGTGAAAGACTTAGTTATCGTATACCTTATCCCCAGTATAAACTGACAGATATGCTGTAGGGATTATCCTCCGAGTATATCAGAAAGGTCCTAGATACATTCTATTATCCTTTTCGGGATATGTCACGTTTTGTAGGGTGCATCTTATAAGTATCATTTATTACTAGCTTGAAGGGAGTATTAGCTAGTTTGCTTTGAATTTTTCAAGTTTGGACTTAGTGGAAGTTTTCTATGGCTATGCACACACACCAGGGTGAACCTCTGATTTATTGAATATATGTTATATTTCTTTGAGGTGTCTATCTTTTCTCGAGCCTTGATTCTTGTTTTGTTTTGCTCGGGACGAGCAAAAGCTAAGTGTGGGGGAGTTGTTAAGGGTGATTTTATACGATTTCTAATGATATATTTTATAATGATTTCCTCCACATTTATATAATTTGCATAGAAAATGAGTTTTTAATCGATTTATTGAGCAAGTGAGGTTTTAAACGGTTTAATTGCAAAAGTGGTTGATTTATGTGTTTTATCGTTGGTTTTATGTTTATTTGGATGTTGTTACACTTTGCAATGTTTTGATGTCTTGTAGATACATATTTTCGATCTAAAAGATGATTAAAAGATGATAAGGTTTGGATTTGGAGCACTTTTGTATCATTTCGAGTCTTTAATTCCTAAGTTTCATAAAAATATGTTAGTAGTAGTTATTGTATAAAATATCGTATTTTTATCGTGTTTTTACTAGTTTTTGTACCGGTTTAGTAACCGGAGTGTCGTGTCAGTTCGTTTGGTATTTTGGTGGTTCATTGCAGGATTATACATTGACCAAGATTCCACGTAACGACATTTTGAGTCTAAAAGATGTGTTTAGAGGGTTAGAAGAAGGTGCCACAAGCTTTACGAGTTCAAAAAGTGTCGTTTTCCTAAGTACTTGAATCGTTACATATTTTCGACGGAGACTTGACCCAGCTTAGAGGCATTTTCAGGGGATGACTTCTTAATGAAAGTTGTAGAGATTCACATAAGCTTTCCAACGCACTTTGAATCACGTCAATTGGAGTTCTACAACTCAAGTTATGGTCAAGTGGCTAATCGATTCAGATCAAGAAATGTCGAAAGCGACACGTAATGGAAATGGCTCATCAAAACGACATTTTCTGAAGAAGTTTCCTTAATAAAAGTTGTATATCTTCAAGAACTCTTTCCAATGGATTTTGAATCAAGTCAATCGGACTTCTACAACTCAAATGGTGGTCAAGTGGCTAATTGATTCAATTTCATAAAAATGTCGCAAAAGCGCTCGGAGGAACACGAGGTACTCAAGAAGACGTTTTCTGAAGAAGAGTCCTTCATGAAAGTTGTAGAGTTTCTCGAGACCGTAATTTTGGCATTTCGTTTGCAATTTTGGAGGTCTACAACTCAAGATATAAATTTTAGAAGTTTTAATCCAATATATGTCAAATCATCCGAAGATTTGGATAGAATCGATTAGGATTTGCACCGGATCGATCCGGCCCTTTCCCGGATCGATCCGGCCTTGGCAAATTTCCCTATAAATAGGCTCAACTTCAACAGAATCCTTGCCCCTGCTTTCGCCAAATTTCTTTACCTTCTTGTTCTTATTTCTTTTGTAGTACTCATATATATATATATATATATATATATATATATCTAATTTCTTTTCTTTCATTTTTCTTGTTTTATTTTTCTTTTTGTAGTATCAATATATATATATATACTTATATACATATATATAGATCTATATACTTATATATATATACTTATAGACTTATATATATATGTATAAAAAATAATAATACCGTAGTATTGTTGTAATGCTCGGGAAATTTTCGGAAGATCGTTGTTGTTGAAGTCATAGCTATTTCCGGAGAATACGACCTATGAATCAACAGTTGAAATCTGAAATGATTTCAAGCAATCATACGATGATGAGAGGCTAAAGCACGTTGGAACAAGCCTTGTGAAACCGATTCTTAGCAACATCTCGATTTCGACTTTTGGATCGTTTTGTGAGTTTTTATCAAAGTTTGTATCTTTATTATGTTCTTATTGATTATGCAACTTAAATCGAGAGATAGTTGTTGTTTGATGTTTAACGTTTGATGAGAATCTTCGTTAAATTTTAGATCACCGTAGTAAAGATTAGATTTGTAACCTAAAAAAATAACGAGAGTTGTTAGGTTGAATATCTAGATTACGAAAATTGAGAGATTTCACACCTTTGTTATGAAAGCGTTAATCTTTAAGATCGAAAGATAAAAGATTGATAGGCGAATTATCTACGAAAGTAGAAATTCATACCTTTGATGGGTGAATCACAATTTTCGTTAAATCACCACAAGATAATCTAAAGTAGAAATTGGGGGTTGCGGGAATCGGTGGATCATTGCTTGTTCGTTGTTAAATTAATTGAGAAAAATCGCGTTTTCTCATTGCTGTTTTGCTTCGTTTTCATCGTAGTAACCGTAGTAAGTTTATTATAGTTTTAGTTATAAAATAGGTATAACTTAGTTAGTTCGGTTCGTAATTATCTTTCACGGCTTTGGATTGACAACCCTCTGTCAGGTTATTTGTTTTCGCTTTTTTAGTTTTTATTTTTCGTGACACTTTTAGAAAAATTAAGAACTAGACCAACCTCGATTCCTGTGGATCGACTCGGTATTAGTTTCGCTATACTACGATCCCTGCACTTGGGGTATACCGGATTTATAAATTTATTACTTGTTATTTCTCATTGATAAAATCCGAGACACGCCCGTCCTATGTAAATCTGGACGCTCGTCCAGCAAATTTGTCAAAACTCTGAATCAATTTACTTCTTCTGGACGCCCGTCCAAATGCTCAGACGCCCGTCCACTGGACGCTAGTTCGAACGCTCGTTCAGAATGACTTTAAATCCGATTTTCATCTTTATCTTCAACCGACTTCATCTTTATCTCTCTTTCTTCATATAAATCCGATCCTTAACATCTTTTAATCCTCTTTTGAACCAATTTCGTGTATCTACAAGATAATAAAAACATTGCAAAGTGTAATAGCATTCAAATCAATAGAAAATCAACAATAAAACACATAAATCCAACCAACTTTGCAATTAAACCACTTCAAACCTCACTTGCTCAATAATTCAATTAAACACTCAACTTCTATGCAAATTATATAAATATGGAGGAAATTATTACGAAATATAACATTATAATTCACATAAAATCACCCTAAACAGAGCGTCACAAGGCTCGCCTTGTGGCCAAAGGTTTTCATCAGGCCGAAGTGGTTGATTTCACTGACACATTTAGTCCGGTCGTTAGACCGGTCACTATTCATCTTCTTTTGTCCCTTGCCGTTTCGCAAGGTTGGTCGCTTCGCCAGGTAGATATTCAGAATGACTTTCTCCATGGGCATTTATCTGAGCCCGTTTATATGCAGCATCCCCAGGGATTTGTTCACCCTGATTATCCGGATTATATTTTCCGTCTTCGCCGCAGCCATTATGGCCTTCGTCAGGCTCCCCGTGCTTGGTTCTCTCGCTTTACCGCTGTCTTGACTCAATTTGGCTTTGATGCCTCCAAAGCCGACACCTCTTTATATATTTATTCTCGTGATGGTGCTCGTGTTTATATTCTGATTTATGTGGATGATGTTATTATTACTGGTTCATCGTCTTCTCTTGTTGAGCAGGTTATCTCTTATCTTGGTCGGCACTTTCCGGTTAAGGACCTTGGTTCTCTGTTATATTTTCTTGGCATTGAGGTGCTTCCTGCCTCCGACAGGCTATTCATCACTAAGCGCAAGTATATCTTTCAGCTTCTGCAGCATGCTTCTTTGTACAAGGCCAAGCCTTGTTAGACACCTATGTCGGCCTCTACCCGTCTTACACTTGACGACGGTCCTCCCTGCACCGACCTATCGCTTTACCGTACTATTGTTGGCGGTCTACAGTATCCCTGTTTTATATTGCCTTCGCGGTCCACAAGGTTAGTAAGTACATCCATTCGCCTACCGAAGCTCACTGGGTTGCCGTTAAACGTATCATTCGGTATCTTAAGCACACCATATCTGATGGTCTCTTCTTCCCCCGCCGGTCCTCTATTTCGTTCCGGGCTTATTCTGACTCTGATTGGGCCGCTGATAGTGATAATCTTCGATCTGTTGGGGCATATTGTGTTTTCCTTGGTGAGAATCTCATTAGTTGGCGTAGTAAGAAACACTTGACCGTTTCAAAGAGTAGCACTAAGGACGAGTACAAGACTGTTTCTAACACCACCGCTGAACTTTAGTGGCTTTGCAGTCTTCTTCGTGAGATGCAGGTTCCGTTGTCTTCTCCGCCTACTCTTTGGTGTGATAATATAGGCGCCACTTATCTTGCTCACAGTCCGGTGTTTCATGCCCGCACGAACCACATAGAGATCGACTTCCATCATGTTCGCAAATTAGTTGCAGCTCGCAAGCTCGGCAACTCTTTTATCTCCTCGAAGGATCAATTAGCCGATGTCGTCACCAAACCGTTGGCGCAGCCTCGTTTTGCCAGTTTGCTGTCCAATCTCCGTGTTCAGCCACTTTCCATAGGATTGCGGGGGCGTGTCGAGAATAATCTAGATGTTTGAATATTTATCTTATTATTTGTATTTATTTAATTATTACTTGAAGCCTAAGTTATAAAGGCCTATATAATTGTACACACTCTATTCTGATTGAATCAATGAAATACAATTATCTTAAATGCTGATACAACCCATAAATGGTTTTTTTTTTTTTTGTCAAGTGCATATCTTTTCACACAGCAAAAAATTTAAAGCATCGTATTTTTATTTCCAATTTTATCCTATATTTTGTTTTTCGCGCCATTTGATTTCGATGTATATCCTAAAATGTATTGGATCTGAAAAAAATTCCAACATCCAATGGTGGATCCAGAAATTTAATTTAACGGGGTCCATGATTATTTTTCTAAGTTTTTTTTCACGGGTCCGAAATATTTTTCTAGATGCTAAAATAAATTACACTCAGAATTCATATGGTATCATCTATCGGCCATGCAAGTCTAATGTTACTAGCCCTCTTAATTACATTAGACAAGAAAATGTGAGTAGGTGGGCGATAGACTCCTCCATTATAGAAAATCGTTAACACGTGTTAAAAATTAAAGTTTGCCCTGGCTCTACCGAATGCAGCCCTGGCATTACCGGATGCCTTCCACAATAATTAAATATTCAGTTTTCATTGTAAGGCTTTCACTTTAGACCAATGAGTCATTTCCAATGAATGTTTGCTATGTATTTTAATGGGGAAGTTATTGTGTGGTGAGGTTTTTTGAGGTGAAATGACAGGTGAACGATCGAACCATTGCAGTTTAAATCTGAGAATGAATCAAGCTGTGTGTGGTCAAGTGTCAATCTTCTTAATGCACGTCCGTCACACGCGTCTATACCAGGGAAAAAACACCCATTTTAATGTGCTTTGATGTAAAAAAGAAAAGGAGATACGACACGAAAAATTGTTGAAAAACTATTTAAAATAATAATAGAAAAAAAATGTGATTTTTTTTTTTAGGTGAAGATGGGGTTGTAAAGAAGTGTGGGGAAGGCTAAATAGATGTTTTTTTTTTAATTTTTTATTTATGTTTTTGTGTTATTTATTAGTTGACATTTAAAATTTTCTTCTTCCTATTTCTAATTGATATTTCAATTTTTGTTAGGTGCATAATATTGATGTCATTACAACATATACTGATTGTTAATTCATTGACAATTGTCACCGCATATATAAATGTCATTGCATCTACAATTGGCTCTGTATTTTTAATTGTCATTGAATTTTTTAATTTCATTGCAGTTTCATTTGTCCTCTTATATTCAATTGTCACTGCATTTTCAATCGTCAACGAAAAATGCAATAACACTTGATTTGATGTTCATAAAGTGTTACTAGAGATGTAGTTGCATCTAATTTGGTATTCGTAAAGTGTTACTGCGTGTCCAAATTTTATCTGTTTCAGCTTCACTGTATTTTCAATTGTTACAACATCTTCAATTGTGTATGTCAAAGCATGTTTAGATGTTTTGTAATTCATTTGTCACTGTATTTTCAACTGTCACTGCATCTCCAATTGTGTCTATCAATGTAAGTTCAAATTGTAGCAAACTTCATTGTAACTACATTTGTTGCGTGTCACTACGTTCAATGTGAACTTTTGAAAAAAAAATCGAATTTCAAAAATTATGTCGGAAAATTAACAAATGAATATACAAAAACAGTACGAATAAATATGAATTGTGATGATTGGAGTGTAGATTAAAAGATACGGATATTTGAAAAAATTAAATATCTTGAGAAAGTAATAATTGTTATTTTATTTTATTTTATTTTGATTTTTGAATGTTTTGTTTTTAAATTGAGGGTGACTTTTTTTCTTTTCTTCTTCCAACTAGGAACACATGTGCATTTTTTTCGTAAATCTTATTTGAAATATATTTGTACTTTTTCCACTTTTATTGTCATTATATAGACGATTAAAACTTGAAGATGTCTTATTTGCCTATTTTAATACTTAATGTGTTCTTTTGGGCCCATCTTCCTATATATACACACTTTTTTTTTTTTTTAAACGAAGAAAAGGAGAAAGCGGGAAGGGGATCGAGCCTGGGCCTCTCACTTGCGTCGAGAAGCAGCGCAGGCTTTACCTCTGCTAAACTAAGCAGCATTTGATGCTCTTTTACGCTTCTATATATACACACACTTGTTTAGTCGATTATGCGATTGTGAAATTTCTCATTTTTACATAGTAAATTCTATCACTCTGATAGAAATTTTTTGATCGAGTTTTTCAATGCAGTTTCTTCGGAAATGGCATTTCCTCCTCAATTTTATTTCAACCCTTAAATAAACTCGAGTTGTTTCCTCAAAAAAAAAAAAAAAAAAACTCGAGTCTTTTAATGTTTTGCCGTATTTGCTTGTATATCTCGGCTCGATGTTAGATCTGGAGTAGAAACGCCGTCTTGGAAATTCTTTTTAAAGTGATCCTTTTCGCTTTCGGCCGATCTTCTGTCCGAGTAATCAAGTCATTTTCCGACATTGGTAATTGAGAGATTGAAGTTGAAACAAGACGGAAAACGACCCATGAAAATTCGCAGGTCAGTAAATACCGTCTCGTTATTGTTATCAGTGATATTTTTTGTTTTTCAATTCAATCCTCCGTACTCAACCCATAAATGGTTTGTTCTTTTTATTCTAACAAGTGTATATCTTTTCACATAACAATTTGTTTTTTTCTACAGAATCTTTTTTTTTTCCAATTTTACCCAGTTTTTTTTTTTTTTTTTGTTTTGTTTTGTTTTTTAACGCCTTCTGATTCTGACATAATTTTATACCGATTGCTGGAAATTTTTATGACTTAATTTTAGCTAGAAAATATATGATATACTTCCCGAGATGTATTGGATCTAAAAAAATATCAAACATCAGGCTCAAATCTGACCAGAATAGTTATCATTTTTTTTTTTTGGAAACTCAAACACAATTAGAATAGTGTTTTATGGCCCCACGGGCATAGTTCATTTATAAAAGACCAGATGTGTTGTAGTGCGATCTTTTTTTTGAGTTGATGTGTGAGAATTCTATCCCTAGATCGATTTTTCATAGCAAAAAAAATGTGTATGAACGTCATTTTGCAAGCTAGACCACTGAGTCATAACCTCGATAAACATCCTCTAGATGCTCAACATTTGGAACAATGTTTTGTATGAAAAGATTGTATACCGAATCACTTACTAAACTTTAAAAAAAATGTAGTTGTCGCGAAGGTGATTCAACCCCCAAATTGTTTTCACATCAAACAGAAAAATAAATCTAGAAAGAATAATGATCTGAAAGACAACTATCAGATCAAAACGAACGACATGATAATTAAATCTACATCATTTATCATGAGTTTACATAATAATCAATTTAATCATCATAATAAACAGTGTAGATTTCTACCCAAAAAAAAATTACATGCTTTGAAAAATATATTACTTGAATGCAGAATTACAGATGCTACCCAAAAAAAAAAAATTATCTAACAAAAACAAAAAAATCGTACACCTTTACAAAAGCAATCACAAAAACTAGATACAAAAAGTAAAAAAATTCTCTCACTTTCCTAACTGTTCGTGATAAAAACACTTGTTCAGGAGGTCTTGTATGCAGATGCTTTCCATTTTATGTTTTTTATATACGTTTTTATCATATATTAAATATTCATTTTCATTATACGAATTTAACTTTAAACCAAAGAGTTATTTCCAATGAACGTTTACGGTGTATTATATTTGATGGAAAAAAATAACATGTCACAACTCCATTGTGATAGCTAGGGTAGGGAAGGGGCCGGGATGAGGGAGATAGTAGGGAACAAGTGGCCAAGACGATCGGGCACATCCAAAAATTTATTCATGAGAGCTCGAAATCTTTTACAAATTGAGTAATTTTTTTTTTTTTTTTTTTTTTTGACAGAATTCAAAATATTTTTCTATAAATAAAATATTATTTTTTTGACAAGGTCTGTGAACCCTAATTAGAAGCATGTGTGTCCGACACCAAGAAGACGGGACATGTTGTATAGACGGGCTGAGGTGAGGGAACGCGGGCTTGAGTTGGGGGCCGGGTGAAAACGGTGGAAAGGGGGCAAGGGGCTAGACGTATATGTTTTTTTTTTTTTTTTTTTTTATAATTCATTTGGCTATGATTTTTATTTTTTTTTTTGAAGATGCTATGATTTTTTTTAAGGGGTTTATGATTATATATAGGAATAGGAGAATAGTAGTGGCCAAAATGATTCTTTTATATTACAAATTTCACGGACAAATCTCAAAAAAAAAATATTATTGATTTTTTTTTTTGTTTTTTGTTGAGGGAGACAAATCTCATACTAATTCTCATTTCAACGAGAGAAAAATGCTGTTACGTATATTCTCATTAAAAATAGAAAATAAAGAAATTAAAAGATGGACCCACCAACCGCCCCACCGGCCCACCCCCTTAACCCACCCTTTCCCCTCCGATACGATTCCCAGCCCCGCATAATTTGTTTGTCAAAAAATTTGTAATTTAATTTTCTGAAAATAAAATGATTCCTCTTGCCCTGTAATTTTGTAGTCAAAAATTTATGAAAAAAAAAAATCCTAAAGAATTAAACTGATGAGTGTTTAACTAAAGTTTTTCAATGTCGACTATCAACATACATTGGACATCCAATGTTATTATTCAGTTTGTCGTGATTTCAATGTAAAGAAGCATGAATGCGAAATACCATAACCCAACTTTTTGCCCGTGGATTTTTTTTAAAATCACAATTTATGGATTTCTGATGAATTTTTTATAAAAGAGGAACAAAAACTATACAAAGTGATGTCTGGTCTTGTTTCTGATGGTCACTATACAAAACTGTTATATATACTTAGGGCTAACAAGACCAGACATCACCTTTGTTTGATGTTGAATTCTGACAGTAGGTAAGTAAGCCATTGCAATTCACAAGATGCCATACCATGGCTCTATATTCTGTTTCTCATGAACTTCTAGATATTGTAGTTTGCTTTTTTGACTTTCAACTTATGAGTGAACCCTCAAAGAATACAGAAAAACCTGTTATAGGCCTTCTTGTGTCATTACATCTGCCCCATTCTGAATCTACAAAGCATTTTAACTCTAAAATGCTTTCTGATAGGAAGAAAATGCCTTGACCAGGGGACTTCTTTAGGTATTTAAGGAGTTTATGAGCTGCTTGGAGTTGCAATTCTGTAGGCTTATCAAGAAATTGACTGAGCTCTTGTGTGGCATAAGTGGTGTCTGGTCCTGTTAGCCTTAGGTATATATAATAGTTTTCCAACCAAACTTCTGTAATAACTGTTTGATTTTAGAGGTTCTGAATCTTTGCTATGTAAGTTGATTGAAGTGTCAGTGGGAGTTTGGCTAGGTTTGCAATCAGTATATCCATATTCTTCTTGCAGTTCCAGACAATACGTTCTTTGTGACAGTATAATACCCTTCATTGATCTTGCCACTTCCCGCCCTAATAAGTATTTGAGATCTCCAAGATCTATTATGCCAAACTTGTCATTTAGAAAGTTCTTTAACTGCTTTATTTCTTCCATATCAGGACTTGTACTAATACATCATCAACATAAACTAGGACAACCACAAATGAATCATTTGAAACCTTAACAAACAAACTGTAATCTTATTTGGATTGTCTAAACCCCCTCTCAAGCAGAGCTTGGGTTAATTTAATGTTCCACTGTCTAGTGGTTTGTATGAGGCCATATAGGGAATTTGTAAGCTTGCAAACATGTCCAGGTTCTGATTGGAATTCTTGTGGCACTTGCATATAAACCTCCTCTGTTAAACCACCATGCAAAAATGCATTGTTGACATCTAGTTGATGAAGATTAAATCCTTTTGATGCTACAATGGCAAGTAATTTTCTGACTGTTGTGAGTTTGGCTACATGGGAAAAAGTATCTAAGTAATCCAGTCCTAACTGTTGTGTATAACCCTTAGCCACAAATCTTACCTTATATCTTTCTATTGATCGATCAGATTTCCTTTTTTATTCTATATACCCACTTACATCCTATTGGATGTTTCCTTTAGATAAGGGTACAATTTCCTATGTCTTTTTTTTATATGGAGCTTTGATTTCATTATCCATTGCTTCTCTCCACTCTGCATGCTTTACTGCCTCATAAGTTTTTGGTTCTGCTAGAATCTGAGTACTAAGAACATAAGACTTATGAGTGGGAGATAAATGATTTAAAGTGTCTACATTTGCCAAAAAATGTGGTGAGGTCTTAGTGGTTATATTATTACACACATAGTCTTTAAGATAATTAAGGTAATCCTCTATTTATTGAAGACTTTCTAGTATTCAAATCTTCATTGGGATGTAACTCTTCCACATAGTCAAGAATTTGAACATTATCAATAGGTAGCTGCTCAATAATGTCATCAATGGGCTCTTGATGATCCAAATAATCAGAAGGATGTTTTGATTGTTGTATAACATCATGAACATGATCCCGTGGATTCATACCATCAAGAGAATGAGTGAGTGGAATAGTTCCCTATGTAGGAAAAGGCAAACTAGAATCTGAAACTAAAAATATGTCTTGATCAAAAGATACATACAAGGGCGAGTCTTGGATACTATCTGATGCAGTACCATCTTTATGAGGGAATGAAAACTCACGAAAGACAACATCTCTAGCAAAAAAAATATGTCTAGTTTGAAGATTCAAAAGATAAAATCCCTTTACAGTAGGGACACCACCTAGATAAATAGATAAAATGCCTCTTGTTGCAAACTTATTATTATCATGATGAAGATTGTAAGAAAAAATTAAACAAGCAAACACCTTTACATTGTCATAGGATGGTTTAACAGAATATAACATCTCATAAGGAGTCTTGTTGTTCAATAAAAGGAGATGGAGGAATATGAATAAGATTCACAGCATGAAGAACAAAATAAGACTAGTAAATTAAGGGTAGATCAGATTGAAATCTCAAATTCCTTGCAACATTTAGGATGTGTTGATATTTCCTTCATCCACTCAATTCTGTTGGGGAGTTTTGATTACAGAAGTCTGATGTATAATGCCCTTAGCAACATGAAATTCAGGTAAATCAAACTCCAGTCCATTGTTAGACCTCAAAATTTTAACATTCGTATTAAATTGTGTTTGAACCAAAGTACAAAATTGTTGAACAAGACTTCTGACTTTACTTTTAGATTTTAACATGTAAATCCAGAAAAGTCTACTATAGTCATCAACAATGGTAAGGAAAAATCTGTGTCCATGGATACCAAATACTATGTATGTTGGAAGTAACGCCCGAAAGACAATTTATGTAATTGTTTTTAGAATTAATAAATGACAGATTTATTCTCATCTTATTACTTGCTTCGTGCTTGTAAGTAATACACTACTGAAAACCCTAAGTTGTATCATATGTAGCCATATAACTTAGTGCGTGTCACACATGGGGATTAAGTTTATGGTGATACACATGAACTTTTAGTCCGTGGTGAACTTAATCAAAGTATGGGGTCTATTGATTAAACCACCATTAATGCGCCCAGAACACTTTATGGTGTGACCGTCTTATCCGAACCGTCGACATTGGTTGTCTAAGTGGGACATTTATATATGATGAGAGTCATATAGGACTGGACCGGTTTAATCTGAGTTTCTCATATAATTCCGTCATTGAGAAATCTTATTAAATTACAAGATGATCATTTATGGATTAACCTTAATCTTGAAGTGATTACAGACTCCTACTTGTTTTAGGATAGGGTTTGATGTGTTCGTTAAGGATCGCTAAGAGGCGCGGTCCGAATCACTTTCACGTTGGCACTATTCTGGAATGAGTGAGAAGTGTGTGTCTCACAGATATGGAATTCACTCCTTCTTGCGGGAAGTAGAAAGACAATCCCCTTATTTGTTGATCCTAGAAACTGATCAATCCCGGGAGTTCGTATTGGTTATGAACTAATTGATCACTAGTGGGTTAATGGTAAATAAGGATAAAATGTATTGAAGAAGGTTTACGGAAATAATCCTACTTCAGTACGGATAGTCTATGGAGGGTTAGTTTATATGAAATGATTATATCAATGGACACTTATCGGCTCGACTCGACGTTTTGAGAATAAGTTATATCTATAATCGATAGAGTTCGGTTTTGGATTTATGGTGGCGTAATTCCGGAATTAATGAATTAAGTAGAAATATAATGTTCGATGAATATTTTATTTAATTTATTGTAGCTACTGGTTATAGGTCCATGGTCCCCGGGTTGGCTCTTAACACGCGAGTGTTTTCTCGTTTTGTGAAACCTCGAGAATAAATTAAATAGTTGGTCTATTTAATGAATATGCAAGATTATTTATTTGGTAAATAATATGTAAAATAAAAAAGACATTTTCTATTATTTTAATGATGAAGTTGGCGCCATTTAATGTGGATAAATTAGAAAAAGAAAATTTTCTAGATTATCTCATATGTGTGATTAATTAATTATCTATTTGTTGGATAATTAATGGAAAAATAAATAGATTGATTTTTTGGGAATTATCTCTTATTTTGTAGCAAAAATATCTTTTCCTTATGGGAATAGGTTTTTGTGGTGTGAAAAGGATAACTCTCTTGACTAGTTATTTTCCTACCAAAATAAAAAGGAAAAAAAAAAAATTAGTTTCTTGCCTTAGTCATTAGGAGGACAAAAATCTAGGATTTTTCTAATGCATATTCGAGGAGGTTCTATGGCGAGGATCGACGTCCACCAGTCGTCGCTTGGAGATACAATCCGGAAGATCACGGCTTTTCCCTTTGGTCGATTTTATCATCTCTCTCCGGTATGGGTAAATCTACTAACCTTCTCGTAGGATTAATTAGTTATGTCTCATATCGTAAATCGCATAAGCTTCTGCTGTGCGAAGATCGAGCGTCTCGATCGGTGTTATTACTTCCAGCAATGTAGGGACCCCAAATATCCATGTGAACTAAATAACAACAAGACCTAGAAACTGACTGGCTAATTGGGAAGCTAAGCCTTGTTAGCTTGGCCAAAGGACAAATCTCACAGATATGACCTTCACGAACTTGCACTTGATCATGATCCTCCTTTAAGATTTTAAGTCTATGATCTGAGGCATGGCCAAGTCTTTAATGCCAAAGCAAGGCCTGACTATATGCAGTCTTGACATTATTCACAACAAGAAAAAGTATAAAAAGAAGTATCTGCTTTTAAAATGTACAATCCCTTAATGAGATCAGCTGAACCAATCCTCTTGAGACTTATCATATCCTTTATAACACAGAAAACCATAAGAAAACTTAACATTGTAAGCCTTAGATCTAATAAGTTTGCTTATAGACATAAGGTTACAATTGAAATCAGGAACACAAATTACATTGTCCAGAATCAAATCATTAACTTTTACCTGTCCAATATGAGAAATGCAAATGTCTTTACCATTTGGAAAACTCACAAATTTATTAGCAACAGGTTGACAAGAACTAAACAATGCCTTATTAAATACAATATGATCAGTAGCACCACTGTCTACTATCCATTCAAAACAAGTAAAAGATTTAGACAAACCTGAGTCCATAAAGCCAAATTTTGTGGAAAGAAAAACTGAATTTACAGAGTTGAAACCAGCATCACTAATCTCTTGAGACATAGACTGAGATAATGATCATACCCTCAAAATATTCAAAATCTGCTGATATTGTTCTTGTGTAACAGGAGCTTTAGGATCTACCACTGGATCTTGAGAAATTTGATCCAAGACACCCTCCGAAGATACATTATTGGCTGAAACTGATCTTCCTCTTACCATACCCCTAAAATTAGCAGGATATCCATGTTTCTTGTAACATTTGTCCACTGTATGGCCCTGCATACCACAGTGAGTGCACTGAGGTTTTTTGCTACCATTGTTATAATTCTTCTAAATTGGCATTTGAATTCTGATTCTGATTTTGGGCCATCAATGCAATTTTATCAACAACCCCAGCTTTACCGTTCCCAAGAACATTAACAGAACCAACATAATTCCCAGATGTTCCATAATCTTGCTGTTTTTCTTGATTTAATGCCATTGAAAACACATTCTTAATAGTGGGAAAAGGGGAGATCAACAGAACTTGAGACTTCATAGTAGAAAAACTCTCATTAAGACCTTTAAGAAACCTTATTACATTATGCCTTTCATTGTGTTCTTGGTACCATTTCTGGCCACAATTATAGGGTGGGGGCGGAGTTAAAGACAACCGCTAATCCCTCAAGATTTTAAGCTTTGCAAAGTATTATGATATGGAAAGATCACCTTGCTTCATATTCTGAATCTCATCCATCAGATCGGACAATTTGTCTATGTCTCCACCACCATACCTTTCTACAAAATCATCCCAAATCTCCTTAGCAGTCTGGTAGCTCATTACACTTTGAGCAATACTCTTTGAAACTGAATTCCATAACCATTCTTTAATCATGCTATTTTTCTGCCTCCATAAAGACAAATGCCTATCACCCAAGGGTGGCATAGGAATAGTACCATCAATGAATCCAAGTTTATTCTTGGAAGAAAGTGCATTGAGCATGGCTGTTTTTCAGCTATGATAATTGGATTCATCAAGAACATGATGTACCAAGATAAACGTCGGGATTTCACTTGGATGAAGCACCAAATCAGCAGGAACCGGAGCAGGAGGAACATGATGATTATCCATGGCAGAAATTCCAAGGAAAAACTGGATTTCAAAAGAATCAAGAACACAGAGCAAAATTCTGTAAACAAACTATTAAAGAAGTAATCAATGAAAGAAGAAATAAGAATCCATGGAATGCTTTGATACCATGATGAATTCTTGATGAAAGAAGAACAAAAACTATGACGAAACATAAAATTGCCGGGAAAACTTATGAATACTTTGATTGCATTGATTAAAACTGAATTGGTGTTTACAACAGCTGATACACAACTTATATAAGAGTTAGGAACACTAGGAACTAACTATTATCAGTTACAACCAACTAATTTGTTATAACTGCTGCTAACTGATTTTTGATATAAGTGCTCGATCAATTGCCTCAATGAATCCTACTGCCTGTACTTGAGCTGCTGAGCTTCAGTTTGTTGTTGTTGTTTCAATAACTTCAACAATTTCAAATAAGAAATCCTCTCCCCTTATAAATATCATGTGAAAAAAATCTGAAAATTTATTTTTTCCGGAAAAATAATCAGTCCGCCCCCCCCCAAACTCCCGCGCCCGAATTTTCTTGATATAGTTCTTTGTACCAAAAGGTGGAATCGCCACCCCAGCGCCCCACACCCTGCACCGACAGGGTTGTGGGAGGATGTAAATCATGGTGGCTCAACCCAAGAAACAAAGGCCGTCTGGGCCGCTTGCTGCAGTGCGTCTGTGCAGAGCCTCCCAAAGGATTTTTCTCCTTTATGTTGCATTTGCCAGTCTCGAACGTGGCGCTGTCTCAACTTCAACCTCATTCTGCAGGTGAAATTTACCCATGCGGGTTTCTTGATATAGTTCTTGATATTTATTTTGGAAGCAAGAAATGCACCTCTCTAGCCCCAACCCCTCTAGGTCTAGGCTCCCTGGCCAAGAATTTTTTGTCAAAAGTGGGGATTTTTTTCTTTTTTGAAATCAAACATTCTTATTTACTGACTTTCAGCCCCTTCCCAAACTTATTTCCTGCCTAAAATAAAATAAAAAAAACTTAATTTCTTTTTTTGGAGGGACAAAAAAATCTTTTAGTTAAATAGACATTCATCCATTAATCCATTTAACAGTTAAATAGACATTTACGTAAAGTTGTGTTATAGTTTTCCAAGTAAAAAGTAAAGTAGTGTTTTACTTTTCTTTGCCTTATTCGACTTAAAATATAATTTATTTTTTTTGATTATTCGTCAAACTTCATTAACGGAATGTCATGATTACTACCATTTCTTTCTTAAAATATAAATCCGTTTATACATTTTTCCACACAGATTAAAAAGAGGATAAATACAATTAATATTAATGATAAAAGTCTAGAATACCTCTTTGACTCTCATTAATATATACTATTAAATTAGAAATAAAAGAAAAAAAAATATAATAAACACTCTATTGATATTTAAAATGATTTTATAGTACAAAACAAATTCAAAAAGTTTGACAAAGTGATATTTTGAGACAGTAAACTATTAATTTTTAAATTAAAGAGATCATAAAGTCAGAAATGATGATATTACATGTCACCATTAAAACAAAAAAGCTTTCACAGGTAAAGTGAAAATCCACACTATCTAAACCTACTGTAGGTATAAGAATCATTTGCTACAATTACGTTTCTTATCTTTCGTAGGTTAACCTATCATCTATAAAGTATAAACAACGATCAATATTTAGATCTAACATTAAGTATGATATAAATAAAACAAACAGGACATTGATTATTTATTTATTTATTTATTTTGACAATAATTTTACATTATTTTTACTCAATTACGAGAGAATATATATTTTCATCTAAGTGTCAAAAGATTGTAATTACTTAGTCATGTTTTTCGTATTTTCATTTTTATTTTGACATCCATTTGATATATTTGTGACGTCATTTTCGATGTCATATTCGAAAAAGACAGCGAAACAATGCAACAGTGGAACCGAGAATTTGAACTCTATTCAACTGTAAACACCATAAGTAACAATGAATTTGAGGGAGCAAACATAATTTTTTTTTATCACTCAATTATTTTTGGTACACGATCTTGATGCTATTTTTTTTTTTTTTTTTTTTTCCGTTTCTTGTCCTTTCAAGTGGTGAAATAAACTATAATCTAGCATGGAGACCAGTGTTCGAATCTCGTTAGGTGTAAAAAAAAAATACACACAATTAATGGTATACACATTATGTTTTTAAATTATAAACCATCACTTAAAATTATTTTTATACAAACTTTATATATGTATCAATTTTAATATATCTCTCCTTAATGATTGATATATTTTTAAAATAAATCATTTTAGAAAGGTTATACTGATGACATAATAATATCCTTTCATTTTTATACTATTTAACATATAGTTGTGTATTAACCGTTATTTTATGAACTATTATTTGCATCACAACAATTTTACGGATACAGTACGTATAGATGCACCTCATTAATTACACATAGTCGAAATTTTGTAAGTCGATATTGAAGATAAAATTGGCTTTCTCAAAGTCGATTCATACAAATCATACTGAAATTCTTATGCCAAAATCACTTAAAAAAGGTCGATTCTAGTGTGATTATTCCGGATCGAAAAATTTTATGGTGGTCGCTTGGATCAAGTATGAGCAGTGATCTGGGACCAAATAGAAATTCGAGAAAAACACACGGGATCACAGTGTAAAATATAAATCTGTCTTTACAAATTTGCCCCTCTTTTAAGAAATAATATTAGAAGACAAGTATGACATGGTGGTCCTGAACCACCATAAAACTACTGATTCTGGATAATGGGAATAAAGACCCATTAATTTATTAGTTCTATTCCCGTATAATAATCCAAAATAAATCTCTCGTTCTTTCTCTCACTACGCTGCGACTAGCCATAGGAACAGAAAAGAAAAGAAAGAAAAAAAAAAATTTACTACCAGTTTATTTTCCCTTTTCTGTCTTCGAAATCAACCCCATGAAACCATAGTTTTCCCTCTTAAGAATTCCAGGTACAACTCTCGACTCTCTATTCATGTTTATTCACTTCATCTATGCATATATCTGCTGTTATATGTAGAGTACAATACATGTTTCCGACTAATTTCTTTTACATGGTTTAGTTTTTCTTTTATATTTTGTTTAATTTTTGTAGATTAAGCTCTCACGTTTTGTTTGTTTTATATCTAAACTCAAAGACCCATTTACTTTAACTTGCCTTCCATTTCACGTGCTTCTCTGTTTTTGCACAGAAAAATTTCTGGCTATATTATATATTTTGGTTGTATGTATAGGTGTAGCGGTGTGTAAGCATATTATTGTACAGATGGGTGTGTTTTTTTGCTTGTAGAACACGATTGGATGGTGGTTCACTTGAGATGAATAAGTTTTTCATGAGTTTAAATTTGAGGGATCGCGTTGGAATTTTGAAAAATATATGGTGATTACTGATTATTAACTTGATGAAAATTTAATATTTTGTTTGGCATTGTGTCAAATCTTTGCTATGCTTATTTGGTTTACAGTCTCTAAGTTTCGAATGCGTTAATTTTTTTTTTAAATTTTTTTCCTTCTTGAAATGTTGGGACTTTGCTTGCCGCTAAATGTATTTTTAATCGTAATTTTTGCTGAAGGAAATTGATTTTTGTTTTTTTTGTTGCTATTAGTGGATATATATAAATTTCTTTTTCTGTTCAAAAGTGGATCTGGGTTCTGTGAAATCCTCATAATTTCTTCAACAGAGGTCAGTTTCTTGTAGTTATCAATTTTCAAAAGGATACTTTTGCAAGATTTTTTTTGTTTCTGCTATTATTCTGTTGCTTTGTGTTAGCACATTGTTTAATTCCTTATCCTGTCTTTCTTTTTTTCTGTATGTATCGATGTTTGATAGCAGCAATGGTGGTTTTTTTTGTTTAACAATTGGGGAAAGTCTTTTCCATAATGGTGTAATATTGTATTTAGTTTACATTGTTTCCTGTGAATACTGTGCTATATTCAATCAAAGAGAAGAGAATTGTAGCTATATATCATCCTGTGGTGCATTACAAGTTAGAAATATCTTATGGTATAAAATTGTTTTCAATGTGGTTGTGTTTATTTATGTATTCTGTTCTCTTGCATCGGTATAATCTATTTCCAATCATGGCTTTTCCATTCCTGTATGTTGAGATTCTGGACTGCTTTTGTTTCTTATACACTCAGTCGGATTAAAGAAAAGGAATAATCTGCTAATTCTTTTGTATTCTAATATTCTCTGATATCAGGAAGATGGACACAGTTGAATTAAACAGAAACGCGGTTCTGAGTGAGGGCATGTATATGGAGCATTCACTGCCTTTGGTTGACTCCATAGAGCGTGATATTTTCGGGAGCATGTGATGTTTCCTCGAATTGGTGAAGAATATCAGGTTGAACTTCCAAATCTAGTTAAAAAGTCGGATTATCTCGCACAAGAATATTGTCAAACAGAAGCTGAAAGAGTTAGTCTGAGGTTTTTGATGGGATTACCTGTACCTGTAACATTAATCCAACAGGACAGTGAAAAACTGAGGCAGGAAACAGCAGAAATACAAGGGTATTTCTTAGTCCCAGGTTTGGCTAGTCAATGTTTGAGTGATGCTGAAAAGGGAAGTTTCCTACTTGGTTTGTATGTCTTTCTAAAGAACTTTGACCAGTTGAAGAGATTTATTGAGTGTAGAAGTATGGGAGACATACAGGCTTATTACTATGGGGAGTTTTATAAAACGCATGAGCATTTAAGGTGGTCAGAGCGTCGAAAGATAAGAAGCCGAAAATGTGTCGTTGGTGAAAAGCTATTCACCGGTGTAAGGCAACAAGAATTTCTATCTCGTATTCTACCTGTTTTTTCAGACGAGTGCAAACATGCTGTTCTTGAGGTATACCGACTGTCCAATCTTTTTTTCTTAACATTTGTGTTCCCTTTTTTTTTTCTTTGGTCTATGCATGTTGTCTTGAGGAACTTGTATTGTTGCTGAAAAATGTATTCTTACAACCTTGTTGTTGAAAATAGTCTACTGTCATAAAATTAACTTGCTGTTGAATTATTTTGTGTTTTTCAACTTTATCCGTTTAAGGTTGCGGCCCTTTATTCTTTCTTGTATTTAAAGCCATTACAATGCTGGTCTGTGTTTTGATTTTGCTCTAACGGATTCATATTCTCTGCTGCTAAATCATAAGTGCATTCTGAACTATGATGTCTCTCAGGTCTCTAAGATATATGAAGATGGAAAGATGGAATTCGAAGAATTCATCTTTTCGTTGAAATCACTGGTTGGTACTAGGATTCTTGTAGAAGCTGTTGGAATTGGCAAAGAAAAGCATGACCTTACATGCATGGTTCTTGAAAATACAAAGTCAAGTCAAGGAATGTCCACACGCCCAGAGATACCTATTGGTAAAGCATGTGCGTCTCTCACGTGTAATGAAATCATTAAATACTTAACGGGAGATTATCGGCTAAGTAAAGCGCGGTCCTATGACTTGTTTTATGAAGCGGTCTGGCCACGTCTGCAAGTAAGGGGTTGGCACTCAGAACAACCAAAGGACCAAGGTTATGCTTCTGCATCCAAGAATAATAATCTGGTTTTTCTTGTTCCTGGCGTTAAAAAGTTCTCCAGATGGAAGTTGAAAAGAGGAATCCAGTACTTTGATTCTGTAAGTGATGTGTTGAATAAAGTTGCATCAGATCCAAAGTTACTGGATCTTGATAATGAAGAAATTGAAAATAAGAAAATTGAGAAGAATTTTGGAAGAGGACGATGTGCCGAGACAAAGAAGACACAGTTACCTTCAGCCACAGACACAAAACCGCTGGTAGTACAGATGGCATGATGTTTACAATAGTAGATACAAGTCTGGGAGGTGAAAAACCTTACATCATTCAAGAATTGAGATCCCTTTCGGTTGATGTATTCGATACTAGAAGAAGTTCGGTTTATGAAAACGCACCGAATGCTTCTATTGTTGTGTCAGATAATAATGATGATATTGTATACCCTGAAAAAGATGAAAACTTTCATGGTCTAAACTCTCCAAAATCTTCAAATGGAGAAGTCTATTTTGATTTGGAAAAAGTTGACAACAGTAATCTGAAAAAAGGCGGCGCATGAAGTCATTAATGTGAATGACAACACAGAAAGCAAGCATTGTCCTGATTCTAAGAAGCCGGTAAGAGCAGAAAAGAACAAGTTTGATCATAAAATGAAAGTAGATGATTCGAAAAACAAACGGCGTAGGAGGTTAAAGCCTTGCAATGCTGGTGAAACAAGCTACATGGTACCAGTCACTGTGGGGCCAGGGCCGGGGCCGGAAATTCCAACAAGTTCAATGCAGATTCCATCAGAGAATCCGGTACAACTGGTACCCGAAATTCCTAGAAGTTCAGATGTTCCATATATGAACAGTCCTACTGAAAGTGTTGGATATGGTTCTTTTGGTAATTTCCAATCCATTTTGCAACATCAAGAGGCCCCACGACCTCGTACTATGATTGATCTCAATTTGCCACCAGATTTTGATCCTGCGTTTACAGAAGAAACCCGAGAGCCTAATGAAAAGGCTGATCATGAGCCTGTGAGTTCTAATGTATCATATATATCTAACGATTTGAATTTTTCAGAGCAGCAGTCCACCATGAATCCGCAAAGGCGGAGCACAAGAAATAGGCCACCGACAACAAGAGCACTTGAAGCACTTGCTAATGGTTTCTTGACAGTAAAAAATAGTAGAGGAAAAGGTAGTAGTTGTTCTAGAAGTAACTCTACTTCTACTAGACCTTCACATCGACGTGGTGCTCGAGGTGGAATAGATCATCTGTCGGAATATCAAATCAGTGATGTGGGCCCTAGTCTTCAAGAAAGTCAGAGTAATGGAAGTGATGGCAATACAACCGAGATTAGAGAATATCGGGTTCTACCGGAAGGGAATGTTTACCAGTTTCTGCCCCCTAGTTTGTGACATGAGTCTCCTAGTTGGAAGTTGATAACCCTCCATAGTCCTTACTATAAGAACTTGAAGGCAACCTACAGCAAAACTCGTGTGAAGCGATGCTCTTTCCATTGGATTTGATCTCTTTTTGAGCTGGAGAAAGTTGTTCTTGCTAGCAATTTTCCCTTATATTTTTAGGATATTTCTGTGTCATAAATTTCATTCAGCAGTTCTTGTAGCTCATTCTCAAAAGGGCTATGGTTCATAAAGTACCATTCTTTTTTTCTTCTTAAAGTCAGTCATAGATAATTCTGGATTTGCTCATTTTGCTTTGTGATCTTTAGTTTGTCTTCCAAATGTTTGTACTTTGCTGCCATTGTTTGCAAAAGTTTATAGACTGTGGTTTTTGAACAAATTTCTAAATGCTCATTTGAGTTTCTTGGTATTTTACCTATTTTGTCCCTGATATTCTGTCTCATGTGTTATTTCATCTTAGGAGCAGATTAATGGCTATTTCTGATCGATCTATCATAAAGATCCAACTTCGGAAAAATTTCAACTTTACAAAGGCCGAAATTTGCTTTCAACCTCTCTAAAAGTCGAGTTTTGTCCATAAATTTGATTCTAGAGATGTCAAATTTCAATGTAGTCTTGTAAAGTAGATTAACTTATAGTGCGAATAACAACAGTACCTTTCATCTGCCATCCCATTCGGTGGGTTCATGTTGGATTATCCCATTCCTTGAGATTAAGGATGGAATAGGCTACACTTGGGAAAATGCTTGAACAGACTCTCAGTTATAGACTTAGCCACAACATATCTTAACAATTGATAATAATGGATTCTATTAATTGATATTAGACTTACCGAATGATTTAAGTACTAAGATAATGTATATGATAGAGGGTTTGTGACTGTAGCACTATTCCTACACTAGCCCACGGGTCGGGTGGGGCTGTCTCGTAACCCTCGTACCCAATTTCTCTCCGATTGAATTCGAATATGTTTCATGCGTGTCATTGATGGTAGTTTATTTATGATAAGGGAAATATGGTACTTCATTAGGATAATCTATATATGACTGAATGTAACTAGCATACTGTGACGTGTTATGAATGATTACTGATACATAACGGTGCATAACACTTAGTAATGAAGATCAGGGGTGGATCCATGTATATCAAAGTGGGGTCATGTGACCAGCGAGATCCGATAAAAAATTTAGTATTAAAGCGATGTAGTTTTATGGTTAAAAATATAATTTACGAGCCGGTGACCCCACCAAAACAAATTTTCGGAGCAAAAATGTAGTTTTAGCCTGTAGTGACCCCACTGAAACAAATTTCTAGATCCGACCCTGATGAAGATTACGGTAGACCGTGTATGACTATGATGCATAACAGTACACGGTGTGATATGCAATTATGCATGACTGCGATATGTAACGGTGTATATCACTATGTATGACTATGAAGGAACTGTGTATGACTGCGATACATAATGGTACACGGTGTGATATGTATGACTGCGTTACGTAACGGTATATATCATTAACTAAGGAGAACTTAACGATAAATATGTTGAATATGATTATGGTAATTATGAATATGTATTTAAAGTATTCTTGCATTAATATTAATAAAGGACTATGAGTCTATTTACCAGATACCACCATAGTTCCATTTTAATTATATATATTTTCTACTAGGCCAGTAAACTTCACCCATTACTTAATATTGTCGGATGAGGAATATGTAGAATCCGATGAGACAAGAGAAGAACTAGTGAAAGAAAATTATGCTTCTTAGCTTTGTTTTGTTCTAGGAGTTCATTTATTTCCGACTTGATACATTATACCTTATTCTATTTTGTTTCTTGGGTCGAGCAACATGATACAATCGTCATTTGTCTTTTCAGTTTCTTTCCTTGGAGCAATAGATAATTATTTGGTTGTATTTCCTTTTGTTAGTGAATTGAATTATGAAATAAAATTGGGATATATTATGGGATATTTGGAGTCTTCTTTCTGATTTGGAGTTTTAGATGTGTGTGTAATAGGAAATAGAATTCCGAATATAGCCCTATCGACGATACGATTTGGCAACAGTTCCGACGATAATGTTGGGTTTCGGGTTCTCGATACTGTTCCGTCCTTTCAGTTCTGAGTTTGATCAGTTCCATATTAAATTTTTGTTTCAATTTCCGTGCATTCCGATATATTATAATAAATTTCTATTCCTCTCTTTGTATGATGCGACAGTTTCGTAAGGTTTACATGTGCATTTGGCTACGAGATGTGAACGTGCGAACGACCTATTACCTTTTAGCCTATGGCCCGTAACATGAAACATAATTTGAATATAGCCTTACCGACGCCAGTGCGACTTGCCCAACGTTCCACGATAATGTTGGGTTTCGGGTTCTCGATACTGTTCCATTCTTTCAGTTCTGAGTTTGATCAGTTCTATATTAAATTCTTGTTTTGATTTCCGCACATTTCGATATATTATACTCCCTCCGTCCTATATATTAGTTTGATCAGTTCTATATTAAATTCTTGTTTTGATTTCCGCACATTTCGATATATTATACTCCCACCGTCCTATATATTAGTTTGATCAGTTCTACATTTTCGAGTTTGATCATATATTAAATTCTTGTTTTGATTTGATTCCGGGTAATCGGGTTAAATCCCTTTCTTTATATATTACGAAAGCAGGGTTTGTTATTTTTTTTTTAAATTACGGATTCCTAAACAGCAACGTAGGATTCAGCTTTAGTATATTATTATCTATAGTCTATGTCAGGGGTTTCTTTCATTTTGTGTGGCGGTTTTTTTTATGGAAGGTTTTGCAAAATATTTGTTTAAAGTTGATTAGGTAGATTACTTTGTGAGCAAAAGGGTTTCTTTTGTTGCCAAGATCACTGGATTAAAACCATGTTCTTGGACATGGTATAGCAATGGCCTGAAATTTAGGTATGAATCACTCTATTTTTCCTTCTAATTTACGGTCATGGTTGGGGAATTTGAGAGCAACATTAACAACACAACACACAAGCATCACAGATATGACCTTGCTTCTTCACATTCTTTCAATTGCGATTTAAAAATTCTGAAAATCTGTAATGGGGTTGCAACTCCATATGAATCATTTGACTACCATGACCTTTGTTTCGTCTTCGGCTCATTCATTCAAGGTACATGCAGACACAACTTTCCAATATATATGAATATGATTTAGGTTTTTGCTATCTTTTTTCTAATGTATGATTTTTTTTTCCCAGTGTTTCCCAAGCAAAGTTGAGAAGAGGCGGATAATGAATGGGTTTTAATCATTTCATGGCGATAATCGGGCTAGGCCAATTAACAATACCGCCATCGTCAAGCTCTACCAAGTTGTGAAGCTCATTCACATCTTTTCGAATTCATTGATCAATGGAACAACATGAATAAAGCAGGACACCAATTTGTGTGAGCTAATATTGTTTTTATGTTTTTTTAGGTTAATGGAACAACATGAACCAAGCAATGGCACTTAGCCCCATTCATATGGTACTTTGGGATTGGTTCAATGTTTGTGTAGGTTTTGGATTAAATGAGTAGTGTGTTTGAAAAACTTTTGAATTGATTTTTCCTCGAAGATCTTATACTTCTATTTACATAACTTCAATTTTCTTTAGAAGGCATAACTTGATTTGACTATGATAAGTCACCCTTGAAATAGAATTATATGTGTGCAACAATGATTCACTTCTACAGGTAATTTTTGCGTATGAATAAGTGAGCACCTGGATTTATGACATTTCTTTTCTTTCTTTAGTGATCAAGTATAATTTCGATGTTCATTTGCTGGTGTTCGTCAATCTTTAATCTTTGATTTTCTTAATTTTATATATCCCATGCATTGCAAGGGCTATATATATATATATATATATATATATATATATATATATATATATATATATATATATATATATATATATATACATATGGTTTCTAATCTCAGTCGTAAAATATAAATAGGGGAAGGGACCATAAGGACAAAAAAATAAATCATAAATGGGGATAGAAATACGTTATTACATTTTATGTGATTAAAAAGGACAAATTCATAATAAATGAACAAAAATACCCTTTTACACATTAAACAAGTAGTAACGCTAGATAAAGTGTAGTAACAGGCAAAAAACAAGTAGTAACAGCCAAGAAAAAAATAGTAACAGCCCATAAAATGTAGTAACATCCAATGAAAAAGTAATAACAACCAATAAACAAATAGTAACAACCAATAAAAAATGTAGTAATAGCCAAAAAAATAAATGGTAACATCCCATAAAATGTGGTAACGACCAATAAACAAGTAGTAACAGCCCATAAAATAGATAAAGTTACATAAAAAATGGAAAAATTAGTTTATAGTCCACTTTTTCCTCTTTAATTAAGTGTTAATCAAGCTTCAAATTTTTAGTTGTATTAAGGACAAATAAATTCCACGGACGAATATACCCTATTTACCCATTCGGGTTGTTCAACTCCTCCTGGATATAGTCGAGCCTCTCCGCCGTGAAGTCATTGGTTTTACGAGGAAAAGAAGAAAACATTCTTACCGAGTTTGGTCTTTGATGAGAAAGTAGTTTCTTTGATCAAGTCCCTACTAGAAGCAGGTAGATGGAAGCCTTGATTTGACTTGTATATTTCTTAAGCATTCATTATTATTAGATTTATGTATGGTAAATAATGTGTATTTTCATTGAGTAAAAGTGTTTGAGTACATGGTATTTATAGGTGTACAAATACTTGGACAACAAGATAATAATACAACAAATATTAATTATAAATATCTAATGGGCCGAGCCTATAATGTCTTCAACACGCCCCCACAATCCCGTGGGAAGAGAGTGGACACGGAGATTGGTCTTGAGAGTCTGAAAGCGAGGGTTTCCTAGGGGTTTGGTCAAAAGATCGGCAACCTGATCTTTGGAGCTGAGGAAAGAGACCGAGAGTTTATTGGCAGCAATCAACTCGCGGACATGATGGAAATCGGTTTCAATGTGTTTTGTGCGGGCATGGAAAGCGAGTTGTGGGCGAGGTAAGTGGCACCGATATTGTCACACCATAGGGTAGGTGGTACAGTGAAAGTGTCTGCATGTCGGAGAGGAGGTGCAAAGCCACTACACCTCGGCAAATTTGTGTTGGATAAGGTCTTGTATTCGGACCTCGAGTACTACTTTTAAAGCGGTGAGGTTCTATTTGAACACCAACTAATCAGATTAGGCCCAAGGAAGATGCAATCGCTTCACGGAGCGGCGGTCATCGAGATCTGCGGCCCAATCAGAGTCAAAATATGCTTGAAGTAATGACCCGAGAGTGGCGGGAGAGAACAAGCCTTGAAATAGTGTGTTTGAGATAACGCCAAAATCGTTTGTGACCGACCAATGGGACTCGGTAGGGAGTGCATAAATTTCTTGACGGCGGACGGCAAAAGCGATGTCGAGGCGAGTGAAGCTCGTATCTTTGTAGACCACCAACAGCGATGCGGTACAAAGATGGATCGAGAAAGCCGGGGTGGAGTCTTGAGTGAGGCAGTCGAAGCCGACATGGGGGTGTGACATGGCTTGGACTTGTCCATGCGAGAATATTTATAATAATTGCAATATGTATTTCTGCTGCGTAAGAAATAAGCCATCGGTGGTATGCGGGGCCTCAATGCCCAAGAAATAGGTCAAAGTGCCAAGATCTTTAACGAGGCGAGTGCCAAGATGCCGAATGACTGTTCAACAAAAAAACACAGTACCCATAATAATAACATCATCAACATATATAAGAACATAAACCCGATGACCGTCCACGAGAATAAACATAGAGGAAGTGTCGACTGGAACCAACAAAGCCAAATCGAGAACCTCGGTGAAGCGAGAAAACCAAGCCGAGGAGCTGATGGAGCCCATACAAACTACGTTTAAGGTGGCAAACATAATCCGGGTAGTCGGGGTGAACAAAACCCCGAATTTGCTTTGCATAAAAACCGGTTCGAGAGAGGTGCCCATGGAGGAAGGCATTCGAACATCAACTTGCCGAATAGACCCGACCACGAGACCACGGCAAGAGACAAAAGTAGTCGTATAGTAACCGGCTTGACCACCGGATGAGCGTCTCGAGAAAAGTCGACACCCTCAGCCTGATGAAAACCTTTTGCAACTAAGCGCGTCTTATGGCGCTCAACATGACCATCAGCATGATGTTTGGTCCTGTATACCCATTTATTTCCGACGATGTTCATGTGGGGTTGATAGGGGACGAGGTCCTAAGTGTTAGTGTGGAGGAGAGCATTAATTTCCTCTCTCATAGCATCACGCCAAATAGGATGTTTAGAGGCTTCAATGTAGGAGGTGGGGTCGGTAGAAAGAGGTGATGAGGGCCTTGGGAAGGGATAACGGATAAAGTCGGATAACGCTTTGGGTTTAAGAGAGTTGGTGCGGGTGCGGGTAACCATAGGATGGGCCGGGAGCGGAGGCTCGGAAAAAGATGGAGCCGGGGAGGGGGCGGAGGTGTGGGAAGGTGGTGGAGTCAGAGAGGGTGTAGGAAGCGGGAAGGAGATGGTGGGGCAGAAGGAGGAGGCCTCGGGGCAGGTGGGTTGTGTGTGGGTGGGGCGAGGGGAAGATAGGCGGGTAAAGGAACCGTGATGGTACTAGGGAGGATAGGAGTGGTGGTTGGGGTGTAGGGAAAGATAGACTTATCGAAGACAACATGACGAGACATGTAGACTCGGCCGGTTGAGAGGTCGAGGCATTTGTAGCCGTGGTGAGAATGGCTATAGCCAAGGAAGATGCATGATTTGGAGCGGAATCGGTTTTGTGACTATTATAGGGGACTTGGTAGGGCGCGTGAGCACAACCGAAGACACGGAGAAATGAGTAATCCGGGACACGTCCATGGACCATTTCAAAAAGGGATTTGTGGTGCAAGATAGGGGTAGGTAAGCGATTAATGAGGTAGGTGGAAGTGGTAAAGGCGTCTTCTAGTAAGGTAAAGGAAGGTTGGAGTGGGCGAGAGAGAAAGACCGACCCGACTATTTGGCGGTGGCGCCGTTCAATGGCGCCCGACTTGTTCGTGAGTGTGAGGACACGAGAGCCGATGTTGGATGCCTGAGCGGATGAGGTGTGTTTAAAGTGTCGAAACTCTCCCCCAATCGGTGCAGTATAGATTTAAGCTTAGTGTTAAAAGGCGTTCGATCATAGCAAGGAAATTAGGAAATATTGTTTTAGACATCGATTTATATTTCATTGGAAACATCCACAAGTACTTTGTAAAATCATCCAAAAGCTAACATAATAACGATTTCCATAAATAGAGGTTTGACTACGGACCCCGGACATTAGAAGTAAATCAAATCTAAAAGGCGAAGAAGTAAATTCGAAGTATGTAAAGTTTGCGGCGACTCTTAGCTAATTGACACGGAGCACACACAACATCGGGTGCTTTATTTGGAATAAAAATAGAAATCGACTCAGCGCTTGCGTAGAGCAGGGTGGGGCGATGGCCAAGGCAGCTGGTGCCATTTATTGGAGAAAATTTGGACATGACTACGTGTACTTGAGCGAGGAGTGCGGCTGAAGGGTGAGGAGAAGTGGTAAAGTCCGTCTTTAACGTGGCCCATAAGATGGGCGTGCCCGAGTAATCCTTCACAAGAAAATAATTATTATGGGGTCGAAATACACAAAGTTATCAGTTGCAAATTTATGGACAAAAGTAAATTTTTGGTGAGGACGGAGAGACAATAACATCAGAGAGGCGATAAGTATGGGGCGGGGGAAGAAAGCGAGGAAGAACCGTAATGGGAAATAGACAGACCTGTGCCATCACCAACATGAACTTGTTCGGTACCGTCATAAGGTTCGGAGGAGAGATTGAGATTGCGGAAATCGTTTGTTAAGTGGTGTGTAGCTCCGGTGTTGGGAATCCATTTAGATGGCGGCATCGGATATGGGTGGCTAGCATAAGCTTCTGGAGAGTCGATTGGGGCGGGGCGGTGGCTGAATAGCAGCAGGATCATTGGATGGCTCATAGCGCCAATGGCAAGAATGCGCAGTATGTCCAACTTTAGCACAGATTTGGCAAGTTGGGGCTGGTTCATTACCGGTCTGTTGGTGGCGAGGAGAAGAACGTCCAGCGACCCACGGCCACGCGGCCACTATAATTAGGAGATCCACGACCACGAGCTGGGGCTTGCTGATTGGGGGCACGGACATAATTTGCAGAAACCTGTTGCTGTTGTTGCTGTTGTTAGGGGCTGCTGGGGTGGGACGGTGATGGTTAGGCGTGATTCAGTTGTGAGAAGCAGGGCATAGACCTCATCGGCGGTAACAGTGTCTTCGCAGTGATCATGGTGGCGAGGGCATCATAATCGGACCTAATCTGGCAAGTAAATACATAGAAGTCGTCATTACTAAGTGGGTGGCGGCTAAATTCAATTCATCAGCAATGTTTTTGAGCTTGAAATAATAATCAGTAGCGGTGAGATTTTCTTTACGTGTCGAAGCGAGTTCGATGCGAGGAGTTGAACAGGCTTGGCACGGCTCTGTGAAGCAAAAGAGGTTTGTAAAGGATTCCATATCTCGGCAGAGGTGGCAGCCGTGTAAACCTGCATCAGAACTTCATCGGTGAGGATGAGGTTATTGTACTCAAGATAAGATTGTCAGCTTTTAGCCAATCAGCATACGCAGGATTGAGGGTGGTCTGGCCGGCGGCATCCATCACGGTTTGAGCAGGTTGCTTGATCTAGCCATCAAGGTAACCATAAAGCGCCTTGACCTCGAAAGTGCGGAACGATTTGAGCACGCCATAGGTGGTAGTTTGCCGGGTGAGTTTCGTGATATGAATGGCGGAGGAAGGAGTGAAGGATGGGTAGGTGGGGTTGAAGAAAGAGACATGGTTTCCGGTATGGTTCAGCGAAGAAGAAGAATGGGGAAGGTAGAGGCTGAAGAAAGAGACGAAGAGGTTAGGGGTTTTTTTTTTTTTTTGGTGGTGCGTAAAAAAGAAGGCTATGGTTTTGGTTTTTTTTTTTTTTTTTTTTTTTGGTGTTGTCGGTGTTTCGATTTTTTTGATGTGATAACGAGGAGAAAATTATTTTGGCTCTGATCTGTATTAGATTTAGGTATGGTAAATAATGTGTCTTTTCATTTGAGTAAAAGTGTTTGAGTACATGGTATTTATAGGTGTATAAATACTTGGACAACAAGATAATAATACAACAAATATTAATTATAAATATCTAATGGGCCGAGCCTATAATGTCTTCAACAATTATGTTCTCTTATTTTGTGATTAACTTCCACCACTTCTCTGCAAGATATGCCCAGATGGACTTATTCTTGGAAGGATGGACGGATCTTTACCAGAAATTACAAGAACATCTTTGACTAAAGATATCCATGGTGCGCCACCTAAATCGTTTGTTATTAAGCTCTTTGAAGCAATTGGGAGCTTGAAAACTCTCCGAAAAATGTCATCCTTTTGGTGTAGAAGTTGATGCGGTAAGTGGGCCAAATTGGCTTTAACTCTAGATAATCTTCCTTTTCTCTGTTCTTTTTTTTTTTTTTTTTTTTTTTTTTTGGATTAGCAACTTTTTTTTTTTTGGATTAGCAACGAGAAATCATTTCTGAGCTTCGTCACATGAATCAACATATTCTAGGAGGGTTTGGTTTGAGGGTAAACATATTCTAGGAGGTTTTTTCTAGTAAGGTAGGTGAGCAGAAAAAGGAGTTGAATGAAGAATGTGGGGTGGTTTTATCAAGTCCAAACAGCAATGAATTGAATGAAGAATCCGGCGCTTAGCTTTCCTCTTCATCTTTAGCACAAAGCTCATTCTCTGCACTTGATTTCTCCATGATAATCTTGCTCCGAGAAAAGAATCCCGAATCACTTGATCATCGTCCATTTGAAGAACAATCTGGTTCAATTTACGGCGCTTTGAGATAAAACCACGTGAACATGGTTTGTTGCGGGGCTTGGATGTGAGGATGCTTTGGTTCATTTGTTGAATTATATGCGGCCGAACATTTTGAGGCGTCTCCACATGTTATAAATCTTTGTCATGGAAGCCATTGAAGGGCGAGGGTGGCTTTAGGATATGTAGTTGTTACAATTCTTGTCTTGAGGATTGTTCCATCCAACAAGGAAGGTTAGAAGTTCTTTGGAAGATATACAATTCATTGTATATCGGTGAACAAACAGCTCTTGTTGCGGCTTACCCCGTCTTTGGAAGATGAATCAAACAATGTTCTGATCGGCTGGTGATGATGTTTGTGCAATTTCTATAAGATTAATATAGGTAATGCAATTGAGGCAAGAATTCATTTGTTTGACTTGATGTGTATTGTCTAAAATCGAATGGGATAGTAATGCAATTGAGGCAAGAATTCATTTGTTTGACTTGATGTGTATTTCACTGAAATTGAATGGAGATCTAAGGTGATGTGCTTATGAATTTATTCATTTTGTTTTCATTCCTCACGGCTATGTGCTGGATTGCGAATTGTCTTCTAAGTTCATGATGCTAAAGCTCATTATTGTAAATATCTCTGATCAGTGCAGATATCTGCTAGGCATTGAATTTCTCTTAAAAACCCCTGGCTTATACATTTTTCCATACATGCTCAAAACCGTGAGAGGTATTTGCAAATAATTTGTTTTATTTTATGCCACGTGATCATTCTAGCTGGCTGAAGTACTTCAATTTTGTTCTTTCCTTTGTTAATTTTCTTGAGGGCTTTATCTGTTTGAACATTTCTCTGATGTGCATTTTGTTTATTAACTCTTATTCCACATTTATTTGTGTCTGAAGATGACCAAGGCTGATTTTATTCGATAATGTTAGTGATATTTGTATGCCTTATATGCCTTATATGATCGGATATGATATTGTGTCGCTGAATTAAGCCTTAAATGAGCCTTATATGAGCAGGATATGTGTGCCTTGAAGTAGTCACTTGAATTAAGGCTTAAATGAGAGGTGATCTTGATAGTGATGCGATCACGATCGATCGCGATCACGGATATTGATCTTTGTGTTAGTGTAAATCTTGTGATTAAATTCGGCTTTCAAATATTGCGTCGAAAGGTATCAAATGAGGTCTCAAAATGAAGATAAAAAAATATCTGGTTTGATCAAGAAAAAACCCGCATGAGCCATGCTTTTATTCTCTTGAGTTCAATGTTAGCTTCATGAAATGATGTTTGTAATGGAAGTGATGATGATTTTTCTTTACTAATAGCACCTCAGCTTCATCTTCTTCTTCTTCCATGATTTGAGATATAAAGATATGATGTAATTTAAAGTTTGTTGTGACTTATATGTATATATACATATACATATTATGGTTCTACAACTTGTTTAAGCACAAGTGGTCGGATATTTGTGTTATTACATAATTTTTAATTTCAAAACTCAACATACACGACTCTTGTACAATGTTAAATGAGTTTTATTGTAACAAAAAAGGTACATATTAGATAAGTGGAGGAGGGATGCAACAGGTGTATGAATATAGTTTAAAGAATCACATGGAGCTTGGGAATCTCATGACTTGTGCCAAAGTTTTCTTTCCTTTTTCTAATATGAAGGATGACATGAGCCTTATAAAGGCTAGATATGTGTGCCTTGAGTAGTCACTTGAATTAAGCCTTAAATGGGGCGATCTTGTGTTAGTGTAAATACTACGATTAAATTCGGCTTTCAAATACTACATTTTAAAGGTATCAAATGAGGTCTCAAAATGAAGATAAAAAAATATGAAATTTGGTGAAATAATTTTGATAATCGGTGTTCTAAATCAAAAATTCAGTCGTTTATAAGAAAAGCGCTCCGGTTAATGCAATTTTTTAGGCTTTCAAAATTTACGTCGGAAGGAGTATCGTATTTGGGCTCAAATTAAAGAGCAAAAATATATATATGAACTTTGGTGAAATTTTTTGATGATCGGATTTATAAATCAAAAATTCACGGGTGTTTGAAAAAAAAACAAATAAAACATAAGCCAAGCATGTACCAAACCTTACCCAGCGTGTCAAACGGACCAAACCAGTATGGATTGTTATTAAGGGTATTTTTGTCCTTCTAAATTTTTGTCCTTTT